>JAJHUR010130554.1:0-35722 GCA_027495735.1 Lutjanus campechanus | reverse complement strand
CTTTCTCTTGCACTAGGCTCTAATGTATTTTGACTATCTTGACCATCTTTTACTTGGCTGTATGTTGCCGAGTTAATTAAATGTTATTTTGTTGTCACAAATTGTGCTGGACCTCTGACCTTGAATAAAAATCAGATGCAGACTGTTGACTAATAAATCTGAGTAACCATCATATAGGTGGTGTAGTGGTTATGAAAACATACTAAAAATAATTTGAATTAATTTCATTTTGTACCCAACTTGTATTTTCATATCTAAAGTATTTTGTACCAACACAAAAGTCTCCCTTTTTGCTACTTGTTTTCCTTTGCATTAAAGATAAGATAAACTTTACTGAAGAGCCACAGCAGAAAAATGAACTAAAAGAACAGATGCATAGATACGATAAGTAACTTTTAAAAACTATACACAATATTAAGCAAAACATAATATTTAGAACAACACAGGTCTACTGCAGAATGCATAGTCAAATGTATTAAAATTGACAAGGGCATGGATCTTTTTTTGTTGTTGTTGTTCATGTTTTGTTAATGTGCAGTTAGGTGTGTATGGACACCTGTGTGTGTGTGTGTATATATTTGGTGTGCGTGAGCGTTCGGGTCTCGCTGGACACATCAATCAGTCAGTCAGCCAGTATTGGCTGCGTGACTGAAGCCAGTCTGACAGCTCTGTGCTGGAGGTCGCGGGCTCTGGTGAATAATGAAAGGAAGTGTCATTTATACGTTTGAAGTGCTTTTTAATACTGCTTAACAAGGAGGGTTTTCTTTCTACTTTGGGAAGCTCGAGGCTTTGAAATACCATCGGTGACAGGTTTTTCCAAGTTAATCCTTCTTATTCCGTCTTTTCTGCTGAGGAGCATAATTGTTCTGGCAGAGAATCCTTACCCATCTCTGCCATGATCCCACAGGAACTGAAAATATTGAACATAACGTAAAGCTTTACGTGGAAAAATTCTGCATTGTTTTGCAGTTACAGTGCAGTATGTGACATACTGATCTGACTCTGGTTGCCATCATTCCTATGGAAAAGAGACACACACACACACACACACACACACACACACACACACACACACACACACCTTGGTTTGGGAATCCCAGAGTTTTGTGCTATTAATATTCACAGTGCAGTTTGGCTCATGAGAGAGTTGCCAAGGACAGGGGACTAACCTTGGGGTTGCAGTGAGAGCCAGACGTTGCATCTCAATAGTTTGATGAGTTTTCCTCCCCCTCCTTTCCCTCTCCATTCTTCGCCTCTCCTGCTTTCCCAACTCCAAGTTTTTATCAATTACTCACAGACACCAGCAACATAACCTGTATGTCCGAGTGTCTCTTTGAGCTTTTGAGTGGGTGTGAATAATCCAGTTACAAGGTGCTGGAAGTTCATGGATAGACTAGAATTAAGCGGCTAATGCAGGCCTGATTTAAATTTGAAACTTTTTATGTGCAGCCACACTCACATGCGCACTGACAAGTAGTTTGAAAATCATATGATACCTCTACTAAATCATTGAGAATACAAAGGAAGGTCAGAAACCTGTCACAAAACAGCCTCTTTTTTTCCCCTCAAATTTGTTGGGCTGTAGTCAACCAAAGAATATCTTGGTCGACTGAAATTCTACCTACTCTTCAACCAATTGATTGGTCAATGGAGGAATGAAATCTGCACTCTATATTGACTAAATTTACAGCAGTGCACTCAGTGACTGTACCTGGTAGCCCAAATGGGTGCTAATTAAAGTTACACAGTGATCATAGAGCAGAACCATCCAGCTTCCGTACAACAACAAAGTTAACACAGTTTGTTAGCTGCAGTATAAACATCCACACCGACATCCAACCTACTACTCTGGTTATTTATGTAGTTGGCTTGAAATGAGGCTTAATGTTTATGCAGTATCTCTTAACTGACCCTCAGTATTACAATATTAATCCATCATCACCCCAGCCTGTGGGAGAAGCCGAATTAGCAACAGCGTCACAACAAAATAAACACAAAACAACATATAACATGGCAAAACTTACAGCTTTCAAGTTTGAAGTCAGGTCACCACCAGTAGTTCTGTCTTTGAGCTTGTACCATTACTAGCTGTCATTGTTAAAGCAGTGCAGCAAAGTAAAATCCACAAATGTCATCAAAAATAAACTTTTTATCCACTCGTGTCCTTTGTGCTCTGAGGCTGGGGGCCGATGTAGCAATATGTGCTGGTACTTTGACATGGTGTCAGTTAGTTTAGAGCCGGTAAGTGTTCAATAAATAGCCTGTCACTCAAATATCAAATACATCAAGTCTGCATGTCCCTCCCGCCCCTGAAAATGATAGATCAAGAAGCGCTTCTTTCCTTATGAAAATGACACCAGTGACTGTCCAACCAATGAGAATTTGGTCGGACAAGAGCCAAACAACCAACCAATCAACCAACCGGCGACAAGGTGCAGCTGTACAAATTTGTTTATTTCATTTTCAATAGCACCCAAATGTCAAAAAGTTTCAAGTTTCAATGTTGTGTCAAGTATAGCACATATTGGTCCACTGTGGGAAATGATCTTTAAACAGGAGCACGAAAAGACCCCTAATGTTTTCTGCTGTTGAAAATATGGATGCAAACAACACCTTCAACAAAACAACAGCAGACCTCCACACGCAGCTGGCATCGTGCCCGGTATCTGCTATTCTGATCAGAGTTACAACAAGGTTGTCTCTGGGTCACTGCGCAGCTATGAAGTGTGTACGTCCTCATCTAGGTTTGTCTTGAAGTCCCGACCCGACCACTAACCCCCTCAGTCACAGGCCTCCTCTACAATGACTCGCCGATTCTCTTTATTTTGGCTCTGACTCACTAAATCCCCTCTAACTCACCATGAATCGATCTCCCCACTTCCCCTATCCTTCATTCTTGCACACTCCTCCTCTCCTTCATTTAGAATCCACCTCTCCTTGTCTCCTTTCATTTACCACACACAGAAATCCAATCACTATCCAATCGTCCGTATCTGTGAAATATTTTGTTGGTATTAGATGACAGAAAAAGCAGGCCTTGTGGTTATTGTGGGCCTCCCTCTGTTTATTGGCAGCACGCAGGGTTCAAATGAGGCTTATAACAGGGGGAACATCCAACTCCTCATGACCTCAACTCACCTCTTTTCCAGGGTGTTTTGGTGCCTTTCAGTCACACTTTACTCTCAAAATTGTAAGCATTTATATGGTAATGAGGGCACTTTTTTTTTTATCAGGATGTGGTCATCCACCTGCTGCTCCAGATAAGCAAAGCTAAGACAGGCTACGTAAAGACTTTTTGTTGTTGTGTGATAGGTATAAAGTGGCAGTAATCACAGATCTGACCAAACACAGTTGACTTAATGTACCGAGGGAAAAGTCATTTGTGTACGCTCCCCAGTGTGTCATTAATGCTTGCAAACACAGCAGTTTTCACCCAGGAGGAATCTTGGTGTGTCAAAGCCACGTGTCTTTTGTTCTGCCAGAGTGAAAAGAAAACACACAAAAGAACAAGAAAATCCTAAATGTGTTGTATAATTACACAATGGACAATTCAATCAGAGAAGTGACTTTAAAGTGATTCTCCTACTTTTGTCCCTCGTTGAAAACAGCAGCTGTGGTCAGCTTCAATTTATGTCAGTTACAGTGGATGAAAAAGCAGAAAAAGTGTTCCTATACCATACTGTTCAAAAGTTTGAATGACCCGTTATATTGATGTTTTTCTTCTTTCCTTCAATAATGGCTCTTTTAACATATATTTTTAAAAAGTGTAATCCAACCCCTAAATGTATTGTACTCATCTGAAATAGTTTTGAGCCCAAAGGAGGAATAATTAAATGATTAAAACTCCATTTTACTCAATATCCCCACAGTGTAGCATGACTTTCACAAACCGTCTTTTCCTCAAAATGCCCTTCGATTTTTAATTTGTTTTCCAATCCAGAGAAGCTTAAGAGACCCACAATCTTTATTGAACCACAATGAAGCAATTGGGCACTGAATATTTTGGAAACCTGTTTTTCTTTGAGCCCTCTGCAGTCTACTAAGTGGTTAGATTGAATGGGTTTAATAGGTGTGATTTGTCAGTCCATAGTATGTCCATCAAATCACAAAGTGATCCAAATCCAATAGAACTAACCCTAGACAAACCCTTTATTTCTATTTTGAAGTTTTAAGAATGTTAAAGCAATATGCCTGTTCATTCCAGGTTGTTTGACATTATTGTGCACTTGACACCAAAGCAGGAACCTGTTCCTATTGAAATCTGCACAGATTTTGATACAAAGCATCCAATTTCTTGTAGAGATGATGGTGATTTCTTATATTTTTATTGAAATGTTGAAATGTTTTACAAAATCACTGTATAGACAAAGGAGTGGATTACACTGCAACAGCTATTTGAAAAGTTACATGGACATTCTGATATGTCTTGTTAACAGACTAAAACTTAACTGCACAACGTAAAACTAATACACCTGGTGTTAAATAATGATTTACACAGAAAATTAGGATTTTATATAACACGTGGTGTTAGTTGTCAAAATTAAGGGTCATTACAGCCAGTCAGTGTATTTATTAGGTGACAGACGGGTGTTTGTAGTCAGTGGAGAGCAACTGCAGGACCTGACTGTAAAAACTGCAGCCACCTTGATCTTGTCAGGTTATCGTTGACCATGTGTGCATGACGTCAGGGAAAGTCGAGATCAAGTTGGACACAAATCTAACTGGCATGCATTGTGCAGCGATCACCAGTGATCATTTTTCTGTGCAGGCCTGGCTCATGCCGAACAAGCCTAATGTTACCGCTCCAATATGAAGAGCCATCCTAAAAACCTTGGATTGGTTTTTCAGTGTAGGTTTTTTAAAACTCTCTAATTGTTTCCACCCAGTTTTAGCAACAGAAGCAGGGAACTTCACTCATGAGTCTAAAACCAGCATGACTTCCACAGCTGACCTCTGTTCTCTATTAAAGATGAAACTTCCAACTTTACACAGCAGTCTTTGAAGGCATATTTGATTGTAAGAACAAATTTGGTGGGGGAAACACTCTGTGACCTTTCATGTAGAACAAAATCAACTAAGATGACATATTGTCCCCTACAGAAGCAAACCTTCACCAACACTGTCCCCCTGAGCCATCTACATAACTGTCATGCTGTACTGTACAGGATACTCTCATGGTAACCAGCAGGTCAAGGGCTACATGACATGTGCATTTGCATGTAGGCATTATGGGGCTGCTACATGAGGCAAATGCATGCTTGAATGGTAATTTCAGTGACAGATATGACACTTAAAGCAGCCCCATGTGAAGACGAGGTCTACTGGCCAACCATTTAGTGACACGAGTCTGATTCAGATGCCGATTAATTCCTGAGAGATAAGGACGGATGACCGAGCAGAGTGGTGAATTAGGTGGGAATATAGCACCACGGTATACTGTAGTTTACACTCTTTCTTCGTCAGTGGGGGCAGAGGGGTTGAACATCTGAATGTAAGAATAACTTCACCACACAGTGTCAGACTGGCAAATATTACAACCACTCCTGCTCAAGATAAATGAATGAACGGATGGATAGAGGGTTGGAAACGCAAACTCTGATATAATGTAGGAAATTATGGCAACAAAGACAGATTGCTTGACAGATTGTGACCAAATGTCATACTGTAGTAAGTGAGCAGGAGTGAGGCAAAGACACAGAGAAGAGAGAGAAGAGAGGGAGAAAAGGGATAGACACAAGGCTTCCCAGAGCCAGTGAGTATTTATAGATCAGATATAGTCAGAACCTCTGCCTGGCAGCAGCAGTGTGCTCCTTGTTGATGTCTCTGTACACATCCGACACGGCTCTGACTCAGTGGAGAACATTAGGAGAGGATGTGATGGTGATATTAATGGCAGAGAGGCAGTTCTGACGACCAACCCACTGAGTGAGATTCTGCATGAATGGAGCCAGATATAGTGCTGCTCGTCACATGGTACGATAAGGTGCACAAAACTGCGCATAGTCAATAAGGAACAAGTGAGAAAGTAGTTCCTGGATAACTCTGATTTATGGACTGTAGATAATTATAACAGGTTACTGGAGCACAGAGAGAAAGAGATACTTCGCTCAACAAAAATACAAGTACAAAACTTTTGGTTTTGCTCCCATTTTTCACAAGTTGAAGTAAAAAAAAAACAACTAAGACTTCTTCTGTGCGGAAGGTTTAATTCTTTCTAATTTGTTAAAATCCATGTTAGTGAGCATTTCTCCTTTGCAAAGATGATCAATCCACCTTTACATGTGTGGCTTAGAGATGCATCACTGCATAGGTATGTCTGATCACAATAAAAGGCCACTTTGAAATGTGCAGTTTTACAGTACATTTAACAAGACATTTATTAGGCACTGAACTATGGCTGTCCCTGCATTCATGTGGTGTCAATAATCGACTGGGAAAATTCACATGAATGGCCCCTCAAGTCAAAACAACCACTCTGGAAGTCAGGTCAAATTTTACATGACTTGCCGTGTTATTGTCTTTTGACGTCACATGCACAAAACTATGGTGGAAAAAAGTAAATTTTTGGTTTGTAACATTTTATTAATGAATGTATTGTATATAAATTTTTTGCTCATGTGTAATTTGTTATAGGTTATTAAGTTGTAATCATTAGTTGTTGTCCACACAGAGTGACCTAGATCAGTTAGATACGTTTATTCATCAGCATTAAACCTGATACAAGTCAGGTAAAACAATATTTTAGTGGTTTAAGACATTGGTTCCCAACCTGGAGTCCAGGCTCCTCGTAGGGGGGCAGCAAAAATGACAGGAGCTCCCAAAAACTTTGTCTGCTCTTAGGATGTCAAATTTATATTTGAACATGTGACCTAAAATCACAATCTATACAAAAGTCTGTGTACAAAACTATTTAAAAAGATACATTTTTTCTTTTTTATCCAGACTCAAAAATAGTAAGCCATTTATTAGGCCACAGCTCTGTGATTGAATCATCGTTTTTCTTTTTGTAAGGATGTGTGTGTACAAGCCTACTCTGCTGGGTTGTTAAAAGAAACAAATGTTAAGCTTATACTAGAAAAGAGACATTCACCAAGGGTAAAGGCTTTAAAATTGAAACAATTTAATTGATGTTAATTATTTGATAATGAAGATTTTGAATGAATTACTTATTCTTTTGGTGTGTGCTTTTCTCAGATACAAGCAGGGGTCCTCCAAGGAAAAAATGTTGGAAACCATTGGTGTAAGGTGCAGCATCTGTTCTATTTCCAAATTATGACTTAAAAGCCCATGAACACACCAAAGTCTGAAGAATGACTTCCCAACTCAGGGAATGGGACTATTCAATGGGCTCATGAATGCAGCGTATTTCACATAAGGCTACAGGTACCAAATTTGCAAACCAAATGTGCAGTTTTATTGAGGAAAAAATACATTTATTAGCCACTGAACTATGGTTATTTCACCTAAGGCACGGATACCTTTTCCCCAGGAGTACAAAGACATTACCAGCCGACTCTGAAGGCAATGATTACTAGACAATCAGGGGCAGAGCAGGGCGGGTCATGACTTTGCCTTCCTGGGAAATGGCATGGTGTCTGTAGCCCCGTGCGAAATAGGCAGTTTAGTGCCTAATAAATGTCTTTTTTTCTAAATAGAATTGCACATTTTAGGGTGCCCTTTTATTGTGACCAGTCAAAGGCACACCTATACAATGATCATACTGTTTAATTAACATCTGTCACACCTGTCAGGTGGATGGATTATGTCTTGGCAAAGGAGAAGTGCTCACTAACACAGATTTTAACAAATTTGTGAACAAAAGTTGAGAGAAATAAACCTTTTTTGTGCATATGAGAAGTCTTAATATGTTTTTTTTAAATTTCAACTTATGAAAGAACAAAAACGCAAGTGTTGGGTTTATATTTTTGTCGAGTATGAACAAATGATTTTTTGGTGAAGTGTTACCATATTGCTTAGTGCCACTGGGGGGAAATGTTGGGAAACTTCAATGTCATATTCATATTTTAGTCATACATTTATTATGAAAAGTATCCTAATCAAACAACTGATTTCAAAGATTTGGACTCCGTTTGCATCTCTCTCTTTCTCTCTGTTTGTGTGTGTGTACCTAAGTGTGTGCGT
Organism: Lutjanus campechanus; assembly: GCA_027495735.1. Lineage (NCBI taxonomy): Eukaryota > Metazoa > Chordata > Actinopteri > Lutjaniformes > Lutjanidae > Lutjanus > Lutjanus campechanus. Next base: position 27,580 of record JAJHUR010130554.1, on the reverse strand, counting down.
GCTAGCGTGCCAGCCCATGTGAGAGAGTGAGTGCCGACAGAAGCGCGCTCGGTTCACTCAGCTGCTGGATGCCGAGAGCGCACACAGAAAGAACCAGACCCGGGAAATAACAACTTACATGGCTCTCTTTTTTTATTCAAGGCAAATCAAATATGACTTGTTAGCGTTAGCATACTTGTAGCCATCCTCCGTGAGGGCGAACAACCAAACCCATTTTTATTTTCTCAAGAAAATCGCCAACATATCATCTGTTTCCCACAGTTCCACATTCCGGCGCACACGGAGAAAATGAAGGCGAAAAACCGTGACCAAAGCTTGTCGGACTCCAGAGAGCTGGACGGATCCTATGACCAGCTTACAGGTGAGTCTGAAACACCGGTGCATGTTTTATTACTGCCTGCAGAAAAAAAAAAAAAAAAAGATTCAATATGGAAAACTGAAAAAATGTGAAAGGAGCCTGGTCCGTCTAACTTCAGGTGGCTTTGAAATGTCACAACCTGTCCGCCATTCGTCTCATGATCCAGAGGAAAAACAACTAAACATGTTTATATTTATTATGGATGTTTGCGGTTTATTTGTAGTTTAGTTCATATGCAAGTTTATACTATCTTTGCCGTACTTTAATTTTCAGCTTCCATGGTAACACGATTTCTCTGTTTTATTCCTGTAGTTGCTGCATGTGTTAGCCCACTAAAGTAGCAGATATTTATAGTTCTTTTTCCTCGGAGATAAAAGACAGTTGAAAAACAATATCTAATTGGAAAAAATGCACATATTGAATCTTTTAATGTCAGTGTTGCATGTCAGTGTGGTTGTATAACCTCGTGCGTAATGTTGGTGAATGATGGCTGGTTTCTGTTAAACAATGTAAAAACAACAGTGTGTTTCTGCTGGTTTGCTCGGCTATGGGAGACCTCCTTATTGTCGCTGTCTTGGCTGTTGTGAAAAGCGCTGCGGGGCAGATAACACCTGTCTGACCGATATGATGCTCTAACTGTGGAGCTCGACTACATTCCTCTGCTTTTTCAACAGAAATCTCTCATATGGCAGAGAGATTTATATGCCGAAGTCTGGGTCTGTAGGTGTTAAAAGGGGGCTGATGTTGTCTGCAAGCTCAGCAGGCGTCTGAGCGACACTTAATGCCATGTGAATTTAAAAACGGAGTGAATGTGTGCGCAATTTCGTTTATGGGTGTCTGCTCTGTGGTTTGAATGAAGACACAAGTTGGTCCTGACAGTACCTCCACTTTATCAGTGCAGATGAGACTTGACATCAGTGTTTTAACCTTAGAATGAACCAGATCAATGAGTCGCAGCTGACATACATGTAGGGTTGGGAGGGTTACTTTAAAAAATGTAGTCCAATACAATTACTAAATACTTGTTGAAAAATGTAATCCAAGTATCACAATATTATAGTAAGGTAACTTGATAACTCTGTTACTTTTGGACTACCTCAATACCAAATATGGTAAAATTGTTTAGCTTAACATGATGTTTTATATTTGCTGTAGGTTGATTAATTATTTGTCCAGCTATTCCTTCCTTTGTTATTAATATGAATGCACATTTACAATTAATTTAAACTTGCTTTATGCACATATGTATTATGCATATATGTACTTTGGTACTTGTATTTTTACCCACACACCATCCTAGTCACCAGCATATCCCTGTTAGGGGATTATTCCGTGTGGCTCATGTTCTGTACAGTTAACGTTAGTCTGTGTAACAAATGTTAGCCGCTGGTTAGAGTAGCTGTATATTTAATGTTAGTTTGTGTAGCAAATGTTAGCAGTTGGTCTGTGTAGTTCACATTAGTCTGCATAGTTAACGTCAGCAGTTGGTCTTACCTGTAAATATTTCTTTAAATTAGAAGTGAATTAGAAGTAAATTCAGTTCTTGGATGAAGACAGCATTCCAGCAGCTGATGGCAGAACTGTCACTGTATTGTGGTGCTGTTTCTCTTTTCTGATTTAAAGACAAAATAATGTTGAAATTTCCACCTAGTGAAGCGTTTTTCCACTAGAGGCCATGATAATGAATTGACTGTAAGATTAGCTGGTTTTGCTGAGAACAGAGTGGTGTTGTGAGACTCGTGAAATGTGTGCACACTTCGCATGGTAATATCATTCATGATTTTAAAATGTATTTTGTAATCCTGCTAATAATCCCCATTTTTTTCAGTAACTGTAATGGAAAGACCCCTTTTTGTATCCTAATTACATAATTCTGTTACATGTAGCCTAATTCGTTCCTCCCCAGGCCTGTTTGCGTGTGCTCCTTGGTGAGCTTGAGCACTCTCTTGAGGTGTTTTCTTGTCACCACAGCACCATTGTCACATTACTGTATAGGTCTTAGTTCCTCCTGCTTATGTGAGCACAGTTTGCCCGTTAAGTGCCAGCTGCCTAAATAAAATGTCTGCTTTTATGCCTGAACAGATCTCAGGCCTGCAGAGGGAAACTGTGCCTGCATGTCCAGACAGCTGTGTGCCTCGAGCTGGATGGGGGGACACTATAATCTCATTTGCACTAGAGTCCACGCATTAGCAGCCAAGCAGTTGCTTTGTTACAATTTTAATGCATCCTAAATTAAGACAAGATTGCAATGTGTGCTGATGTTTGGTGTGCGTGCAGCAGACATGCAGTATATGGGTAACTACGGCTGGGTTTATCTGCAAATATCAAAGCGTGTGTGTGGGTATGTGTGTGTGGGTGAGTTAAGAAGCAGCAGCTTCACTTTTTCTACAGTCCATTGTTGAAAGTTTAAAAAAAACCTGAAGAATTTGTGCTGCTGCTGGATTCAAAAACATCCATCAGGCTTTACAGCTCAACACAAGTACAGTAAGTCATGTCAAGCAACCCACACAGTGTGCTGACCGCCATGCTTGGACAAACACTGAGCTTAGCAGAGCCTCTCAGAGACACACTTCAGCAGCTTGACAGTCTTTTATCCTGGCGGCTGTTCTCACAGTGTCTTTGCTGTACAACTTTACATTTGGCTTAGTAATTGCTTGCAGATTAGAATGCAAAATTTCACACACACCTGATAATGAGAAAAGTGCGCACATTCTGTACTCAAGTCAAATTAAGTTAAATTATTTATATGGCCCAATATCACAAATCTCAATTTGCTTCAGGGGGGCTTTACATGCTGCACAGTGTGTGACACCCCCTTTTCTGTAAAAAAAAAAAACGAACATTTTTCACTATTTTTTTGACATTTTATTGTTAATTGATTAACTGTGAAAATAGTTGGCAGATTAATCGATAATGCAATCGTTAGTTGCAGTAGTAAGGAATTGTCTTTTCTACCTGTTATTGTCCCATCCATTTCGGCTCAAACTGGTGATGTTGGGAAGGTGGTACACAACGATGTGTAAAAAACTTTTTCAATATCACATATTTAACATTTGGTGGCATACCCTTTAGCATCGAGTAATATCAAACAACTAGATAAGCTAAGTGGAATAAGAGATAAGTAGCGAAGCTATTAAAATGATCCAATTGCTCATTAATAAACTCAGTTCAGTTCAGTCTTTATTGTCCTACTTGAAGTTTGGCTTGCAGCAAAACCAGACAGTGTTCTGTGATTTTTTCTGTACCAGCACTGTGTACAGGATGTTACATAGTGTTTCTTTATCCTACCATTGTACTGAAGTTTAAAATTCTTTGAAAGTAAAAAGTTGTCAGAAAATACTCAAGTGACATACAGATGCCTGAAAACTCTGCTTAAGTACAGCAAAGTATTTGTACCAAGTTACTTTCCACATCTGGTTTTATGGATGATTAGTAAATGTGACAGTCGAGGTGATGAAACGTTCTGTAATGTAAATCTAACCTTTTAAAATTCTAAAGAATCAGCGTTTTCCTCCTTTTTTTTCTGTCTTTCTTCTTCCATCCCCTCCCCTTTTGTTTCAGTCCAGCTTGTTGAAGTGGTCCCCTGTGTCAGTCCACAGGAAGTCATATTGCTTTTTTAATAGTTCAGCAAGAAGGAGAGACAGAGAGAGACGGGGGGGGACCAAGTCACTCAGTGTGGCAGAGCAATTTACTCCTGGCATAGTTTTTAATGACTTTTTCAAGGCTCTGAATGTGTGCTTAATTCATCTTTGTGAGACGCTGTCAACTTTTAAACATACTTAGCCCTGATAATTTGCATGGTTCTTAAGGTGGCCTCTCGCCAGTAAGAGTCAGTGTAATGAAGATGTGAAGTGGAGAAGTGTTTCTGGTCTTTTGTTTATGGTGTTTTTCATATTATAGAAGTGGCTGAGTGCAAAGTTACCCAATGTATGGGCTAGTGCGTGTGTGTGTGTGATAGATAGAGAACAGGTGACAGGTGATTTTCTGCACTAAAATGAAAAGTATACAGTGTGATGTGAGGGCATGACTTGTGAGAATGGATTCTTAAGTGGGTTTTTGTGTGGGAAGGACAGCTACAGGTGAGTCATTCTTCTTACTTACGAGCAACTTGTGTGTGTGTGTGTGTGTGTGTGTGTGCTTGTGTGTCAGTGTGTGTGCTGACCTGTGCTGCTCAAAGGTAGTGTGGGTGGTCTCCAATCACCCTTTGAGTGAAATGTAACCCTCTAGAAATGACTCCCTCTCTCAGCCTGCTACATTGTACTGAAGTGCGCCCCACAGTGTGTGAGTGTGCATGTGTCGGAGTGTGTGCGAGCCCGGCATTCCCCGTTGTGTTTAAGAGCACCGGCTGAGAGATGAGAGGTAATTATAGAAGCGTGGTGCAATAATCTCCTCTTCCACCTCACAAGCCACACTCAAGAGGAATCATATCACCTACATACACACAAGCGTGTACACACACACACACACACACACAAACACACACATGCACAGACATAATGGCTTCTTTTCTCCACATATGCATATTATCTCAACCTTGTCATGCTTCCTTTTCCTCGCCCGGAGGACAATATTATCTAAAGGCTAAATCAGTTTTGGTTGCACAGCCAGTCTGCCAATCATCCATCCTGTCTCACTTCAGTCACTCAACTGCAAGACAGATGTCCAAGACCACAACCAGTGAAACCAAATTATACATCCCTATAAATGTATTATTTTCAGGGCCCAGGAAATAGACTTTTGAATGCATGCAGTGCTTGAAATTGTAAAAGAATTTGAACCAGATACAAAAAAAACGAAACATTAGATACTACAGCAGTAATGTGATCAGTAGGTAAATACTGTATGACTTACTTTTTCAGTGTTACAACCACCCTCACCACTCTGACTTCTTGAATTAAATTCAATATTACAGTCTTGTCCTTATTGAGGGATATGTATTAGTTGTATTATTAATTAGTGCACAGTTCTATGTAGTTATGTGTCGGACAGCAGCATGAAGCAGTTGAGGAATAAGTTTTTAACATAGTGTAAGAGTGTGTAGAGTGTAAGTTTGCATCATCCATAGTGTTGACCGAGTATTTGTTTTTTGTTTTTTTTTAAAGTTTATTTATTCCTGTGTTTAGAACAACAAGGTTATACTGTGTTGAAATAAGAATCAGAATTATTACTGCTTTTTCTGTTAGCATTTAACAGGCGGCTCGCTCTGTGCCCCAAAATATGTACATTTAAATAATTAGATTTGTATCATGAAACGTGCAACAACTACTCGACTGATGGTTTGAACTAACGACTACAAATTGACTAGAAAAATCTTTAGTCGTGGGCGGCCCCATTAAGCTTTAAATTAGACAGCTTTATTTGTGAATTATTCATATTACTGTAATAAAGTCAAAGATTGTTCAGACACTGTCTAATTTTTCCTGCTCCAAACTGTGGCTATTATCAGCTGTTAAAATTCTGTTGACCAGTATCTTGGACTGTGGGATGGATAAAATGAGACATTTGTAGAGGTCACCTTGGGAGGAACAGCGATGGACATTCTTCACCATTTTCTAACATTTTATAGACAAAACCAGTAATTTATTAATTGATCAAAAAACATTGAGCCATAGGTGTTTTATATATTTACAGTACTCTGAAGAATAATAAAATCTTGCACTCTTTGTTTTGGATAAGACCATATCGATGTCAGCTGAATGAAAACAGGGAATTATTTGTGAATGTGTGCGCATTGCAAAGACACCCTTAGAGTATTGTGTATTATAAACATGTTTGTGTATGTGTGATTGTTTGTGTTTAGGTAATGTAAAATACAGTGGGTGGAGAGTACGTTAGGCAGAGATGTCCATCTCTCAGATTAACTGGGTATGCGTTCTTGGCGAAGTGAGTGAGCTGATCGCCCACTTCCCAACAGTCAGCACAAAAAAAAGGATACACACACACATACACACACACACACACACACACTCATAGACAAACATTCAAGCTATTGTTGCTGTTGTAGTAATCTGTGGTTGGTGTCTTCTTTTTTACTTGATGTAACTCACTAAATATGTAGCAGTTCCAGTACAGTTGACTCGTCTCACGCAGCAGCTCAGCTCTCAGCTCTCTGCTCTAGAAGAAATGTTTTTCCTTTGATAGAACTGGACAGTTTATTTCTCTCACACACGCAGCTCTTAATGAGCAATGTTAAAAGCACTGGCATGCCAGAGTTGTGCCTGGCTTGCATTCAGGATGTACCTCTCCTCTAGCCAAGAAAGATGGCCAAGAGAGACGGCAGAGGTGTTGAGGTGAAGGGTATAATCTGGTCTGGGAACCACAGACACACAAACACACACCTCAGCCTACTTACTGACTGATGCGGATCCCTCGTGGTGAAAATAATAATTTACAACAGTACTAGACCAAACCGATTCCAGGGCTAAGATTGCCTTCATAATTGAGCCTGTCAGAGGGAGTTTAGCTCAGAGTCACCTTCATGGCATGACAGTTTTTGCTGTAGCTAGAATTGTAATGGCCACTGGCACTAATTAAAAGGCTTGATTTAATGTGTCATCGGATGTGCCAGGACATGTGTGACACACGTCGCCTCATCAGGGATCCTCTCTGGGTTCGTGGGCCTGGGCTCCTCCTGGAAGTGCCAGAATTGCTGATGTGAAATGACTGGATTCCTACATGGAGGAATGCTTGGAGTGGTTCACTTCGGCTTATCTGTCACATCGGTTACATCATTGGAGGAAGGAAAGAAGGAAGGAATATTGAAATACAGGACAGAAAGGAAACGGGCAAAGGAAGGACAGAAGCAAAGTGCCATAAGATGAATTAGGTTGCAGACAGTATTCTCTACTGGTGCAATGTAGTGTAACGGACACTGGGGTTTCTTCAACCAGGTGCACTTTTGGTCTTGTGAACTAACAAACTTGTTCAAATTACACTTTCCACAGCCTCATAATTTTGCTTAATTTGGTAGCTACTGTTCTGAAATAAATAAACTCTGTTCTTAAATGATTTTTATAAATTGTGGATAAGGGTTTGATGAATGGTTAAAACATTTTGAATAATTTTAGTGATTTTTCATCCTCAAGGTACTACATTTTTCCTCAGTTAGCTTGGTACAATTTGTTCATAGTATTTACTGTTTGTTTTGTAGTGTTTGTGAGCATTTTGATAATCACCTTAGATATAACATTTGCAGTGTTCGCTAGCTAGCACTGTCATTTTCATTCACACTTGACAGAGACAAAATAAAACTCAACAAAAACGCCTTGGTTTGTCTTTCCACTGTTACAACAATCACTAACTATGGTTTAGTCTAAATAAACCCTTAATTCACTGAGTTAGATGTGGAAAATATCATCGGGAGAGGAGTGAGGGGGAGGTCACAGAAGCAGCAGGGAGAAATGGAAGAATATTTTCACATCTATCTTAGTAAATAAAGGGATTATTTCAACCAAATGACAGTTGGTGATTGTGATTGAACATGGCCGATCACTGGGACGATCCAAAAACAAAGTTTACTTGTCGCTAAAGTAATTTAACTAACCACTACCTGCTGTTAGGTTGGTTAACCGTGACTCTAGTGAGAGCCAAACCCCTCAAGAAAAGCACCTCACTACTGTAGCCTATTCCCTGTCTTCAAGCTGGCCACTGTTGGGTCTCTGAGGTTGTTTGGGTGCCAGTCAGACCATGTTCACTGGGAGATCAGTCTGGGAAGAGTCAGCTAATACCGCTCTCCCTCCCAGCATGACTTAAAATGACTGCCATAGCTGCATGGCGGGTGCAAGTAACACGTATTGCCTTCTATAAACGCCAACCGATGTCTACGACAAATCCCTCATTAGCAGGAAACACACAACCAATAAGCACTCCATCAGTGCTTTTATGGGAACTTTTAGGATGAAAAGTCACTAAATTTGTAGGTGAAAGTAATGTACTGTAGTGCTGAAAGAAAATAAACAGATGCGCAGCTTGTAAAATGGACATACTACATTGTGCTGGTAGACAATTGCATTTGCCAGGCAAATACCAGCGATGTTTTTTGGTAGCCTGTAGGTGTTGTGTGCCCTATTATAAAATCTTCTCCTGCCAATCACATTGTGCTAATGCACAACTCGAACCCATCAGTGTAGTCCTGTAATGATACATCAGCTGCCCACCTGAGGCCTGAGTTCATTTTGACATTTAAATTTGTACTTCTTAAAGTAAAGTGGATATTTAAAGTGGATATTTGCTTGTAGAAGTGAAGAAGTTCATGTAATTGCCCATTCATTCTTTCCTGTCCTCCTCCTAATGACCCCACTATATTTCTGAATAATCTGACTGACAGTCCCCACTTAAGCTGCACTCTCATTCTCTCTTTTTCTCTAACTCCATCACACTCCTCCCCCTCACGCTGTCTCCACTCTCACAAATCAGATTATATAATAATATCATATATATATTTCTGTCTCTAACAGAGTGTCTTCAGTGTCCTGATTCATCCCTCCTCTCCTTCCATGCTCTCCCCTTTAGTCTGTGTCTGCTCCCACACCACTGCCTTCACTTCGTAGCTTTCCTGTCGTCCATCTTCAACCAACTCCCTCCCTGACCCCTCTCCTGCCTCTCTCCTCTCCAACTCTTTCAGGCCACACTGGGACCATAACGGGCTTGGATGCCAGAGTCAATCCTAACAAGTTTTAATCGTTGACTGAATCTACAGAGGGCCGCGCGATCGTTAATTAAAATAAGCCCTGCTCACCCCACCTCTTCTGCTCTCCGTCTCCCCTTCTCTGTAAACACACTCAGTTGTAAATACCTGCAGGGAGAAGAGAAGAGGAGAGGAGAGGAAGGAGAACAAAGCAGCGGGAGATGGGAGGACAGGACGGAGGAGCAGAATTTGGCTGGGAAAAGTCGATGCACGTCTCAGATTGAAGATGAAGAATTTGAAGGGCAGCGGGGAGCAAAAATTCAAAGACATGTTTGTCACAAACGCACAAGACGTCAAAGTTTTTGTCTTCTCAACACAAGTCTGACGCTGTTTCCTTGTCAGGGATATTTATCAACAAGTGACTGATTGATTGACTGACAGAAAGTGTCTCTAAGTATGACAGAGCCCCGTGTCATTCGTCGTGTGTGTCTCTCTCTGGCGCTGTGCTATACTGTCACTCACAACATCTGATGTGCATTAGAGGATGATTTTCTGTCCATTAGCTCAGACATTCTCCATTAGACTGATAGTTGCTCATCAGTATGTGGAGGAGGAGAGACCAGCAGGCAGCCAAACAATGTTACTGTGTTTTACTATGTAGGTCGCAACCCTGTTGCTCTTTATTGGTGCCCTTTAACTCATTATGTACGTATGTATGTGTGTGTATAAGAGAGAGTCCTTTGTCATCAGAGGTTATCGGTTTACACGTCTTGGGTTGAAGACAGATTACTGTGTGTCGTGTTTGTGTGTGTGTGAAGCTGTAAACATGTGTGTAGAGGATGTCTGAAGGGCACATGTGACTGTCATTGACTGAGCGATTCAGGGGATGTCTGGAGGAGGGAGTGGATATCTTCTGTTATCTTTCCCCTCTCTATTTCACTACCAGGTCACGGTTCGGTTTGTACCTTGGTTTTGTTGTCAGGGTTTGGTAAGCTATAGGTTTGGGCGATGTCTACCTAGCTGATAAACTGACTTGCTCAGTCATCACTATGGACACTGCTGCTCTGCTCTGGTTGCTCTGATGGCAACCTCCAACTGTCTCATTCAGTTGTTTTTGTCTCTTTACCCCAACTGACACGTTCGGGTGATCCCATTGCAAGGCTTAGCATGTTTGAATCGTTTCCTGACCTCAGTTAAACAAAGTCTGTGTATAGACTTTGTCTAACCCACTACTAACTAACAAGGAAACTGTAACACTCCCCTGATCTAAATGTCATGAGAGGATCCTTCAGCTCTGGTCTGTCATTTGAATGGCTGTGATGCCACATGAACTTGGCTAACCTGGCTAACCGGGCTAAGCTGACTAGCACAGTGATCTGGTGCCGAGGGGCATCAGCAAAATGCTAAAAAGTAATATTTATATTTATTTCTAATCACATATAACATAACCTATTTGCTCTGCCCATCTTTTTAATTGCTTGCCGTCAAAACGTAATTCATCATAAGCTGTCAGTGCTGCCTGCAACAGAGCTCCTGCTCCTGACATTTAGTGCTAACTCACAAAAAAAAAACAAAAAAACTGCCCAGCTGACAAAATCTCGGTAGCAAAAGATCTGCAGAACTTTTGGCCAAGTAAAACTTGCAAGTATGATGCAGCATGTGTTCTCTGGCTCAACACCCTCTCAAATGAGTGTTCAAAACTGTCTAAACTTCAGCGTTACTTGAAAAAACAGGCCAAAAAAAACAGTTGATTTTTGGCTTTTGAGGACATCTTGCAAAGGGGGAGCCATGGTCACAATTCCATGCCAAGCGGTGCACTGCCAAAACTCTCCGGGTAAAACTTGCACTGTAGAATTTGTGTGCTGTGTTTGTGAGTACATAGATAAATATAGACAATTTTGACAGTAATTGCTAGAGTCACAGGGCATACTGTGCAGAGGAAATCACAGTATAATTTGGTGACTCTTTCAGGTGGTATATATGTGGAAAAACTGAGTATTTATGATTTTAAGAATATTACCCTCTCTTTAGTCTTGTGTCTGTGAGTGTGTGTTAGAAAAGTACAGACAGCACAAACAAGCAGACAATAAGCGAGCGTAATTTATTTGAACAGGTCTGCTGAGGATGTTTACTCTGCTCACTGAAGGATCTTTAGCAACAACTTCAGTGTGATTGACAGCACAGCAGAGAGTGATAAGGAAAGAGGTGGAGGTGATTACAGGAAGCCCAGGGTTTGCTCTTGTCAAAAGCTAAATCTCTCATATACTCTCACAATGAGGCATAAACACACACACACACACACACACACACACACACAGGGTTTTGACCTGAGGGATGGCAGCGCCGGTGAACTCTGCAGCTGGTCTTATAATCAATCAGTCAGTTCTGACAGAACTTTGGACAAGATGTAGTCAATAATACAAAGGCGTGCACATTCACACTAACACACACACGCAAATACAGTAAGCGCGTGCACGGCTGTGAAACAGTCAGTGGGAAAAGCCTGGTCAATATCTGTCAGTTAGCAGATCAGTCAGAGTAAACTCAATGTCTCCCAGTGCACACGGTGTCTAACTGATGGACCAATCAAGCCAAGTTTAATGGAGAACCCTGTCTGCTGTTTGTGGTCTGTAGTGGTGGAAAGTGATGATGTTTCCCTGTTTGATGGTTTTAAAGAGTCAGGAGAGGTTAACCTGGACTGTAGGTACTGAAACAATGTTTTGAAAAGGTCATTGAGGGTAAAAAAAAAGTTACTCTGATTACTCTGATTTCAGGGAAAGATTAAGATTTAATGGTAAACCAACTTTTATCAGTTTTTTCTTATGATTATGAAGTTAAGTCAAATACTTTCCACACAAAAATCCCTTCTAAAGCTGGATTAGACAAGATTACTAAAGCCACACATGACTGATTAAATACACTGGATGACAAGGCAACCCCCAAAAGGCAGCACATGAACATGACTTCTCAAGTGCTCCTGTATCAAAACAGAAACTGACATCCATCAAACACAAATTTGCCTTTCTAATTTTTGCTGCAATTTGTGTGGTCAAAGTCAAGTCATTGCATGCATCGCAATTCTCTCTTGAAAGATTATCAATCGATGCAGAAAAGTCAATAATTTAAAACTCTATTCTTGACATTATGATCACTGGCAACTTTTTGTATGACTGGGCTGTGCGTTCTTTTTCAAAGGGATGGATGAGCATGAGCACCTACAGATGGACACAATCCGACCAGCATCCACTGGCTTAAAAGCTAACATGACCTCTGACTGATTATGGATCATTACAAATATACTTTGTTTTAAAGGAGAAATACGTAGCAATTGCAAGCGCAAACATGAGTACAGCAATCCAACTGGTGAGCTGGAGTCATAGAGTGGACATTGAATAAGTTGGATTCCTATTTAATGTACCATTTATGGTTGAAAAGTGTTGTTTCCCCCCACTCTCTCCTCCCCACTCGACTAATTCATTTGGCTTTAATCTGAACTCTAATAAACATAAAACAGGCAAACAAAAGCAGTTATATATACAGAATAGAAATTTAAAGAGTGACACTGTGGCTGCAGCGCTTCTGTCAGAGAAGCGAGTATTTCAACTTAACATGTCTCCTTGATCTCTGATGTCATATCGTGGTCATTTTGTGATTTATTACAGTAAATGTATTATAGATTTCTCCTTTAAAAGTAGCAAGTAATCACACAGCGAGGATAAAAGAATAAATATATGTATTTTTAAAAATCATCAACAATCATGCACACAAAACATTTTGATGCGTCAAGATGCATCAATAATCATTTTATGATCACATCGTAGCGCTCTAAATTGGAATCGGATCGTGAGGTGCCAAAAATTTCACACTCCCACTTAATATCTGTGCTCGTTACATTGTACGGTTTTGTCATCTGAGCAGAGAGCAGAAATTGTTAAACCAGCTGTTTTTACAAAACATCTCTCGGACAATGTGTTATTGTCCAGCATCATTAGCTCGCTGGCAGGCCTAGCTGCCCTCGCTCTGGCCCCAAAGTGGCTGCCTTCATCATCGCTCCTTTGTCAGCCTAGGGCCAGGTTGTCAGAGGGACACTTCCTGACAGCGTGGTCTTTATCTCTCCCAGGAGAGATGCTGAAGTCAGCCAAATCCTCAACCAGCTAAATATGCACAGTGTGACAAGGCAGAAGGAAACAGGACCAATTGCATTTTGGAGGCTACGATATGGTTCAAGGTATAACAATAGTGTGAGAGAAGGTTATTGAGAAACGTTGAAGTGCTGAGCTGGGAATTTTGTGGTGTTCAGCTTCACAGAGCTGTGTCACCGTGTCCTGACTCAACTGTTGAACCAGCCCGCTCTCCCTCTCAGGCAGCCACGCCAAGCTACACACTTGTAAATTCTAAAGACGCGGACTTTAGAAGTCCAACAACATATTTGTGTACTCGAAAATCCATTTGCTTTAATCATCTCCATTGCACTGCTTGCTCCGAGTGTTTGCTTGTTGGCTGCGGGGCTTGAAAATCCTATTTCCCCCCTCGGCTATCTCCCTCTGGCACTGGTAAACCGATTACTCACACAGCAACCTGACGTTCCATAAGTGCTTCTCCCCAGGCTCCATGGCCTGGCACCAGAATTTCATAAGAGTTAATGGAGTCTACTAATCAACACGCACATACACACACACACACACACACACAGAAACGCACACAAACATACACACAGGCAGGTTTGATTGATTAGTGGCCTGACAGCCATGACAGCAATGGGATCATTACCGACCTGGATCAGCGCTACAGCCACTGACATTACCATCAGAGGTTGACCTGAACCTAACGTCGTATATGGAAGTGGAGAGAGGGAAGTATTGAGAGGCAGAGAGCGAGGTGATAAGGCTGTATAGTTAAGACAGAGAGAGAAACAGGTGGAAGATAGCAACTAAGTTCCTCGTTAATTTTAGAGTGGTTGACTAGTCTAAAAAGTGAGAAAACACTCAGAAAACAGTTAAAAGCTGTTAATCACATTCTTTAACAACCACATTGTATTATAAATGCTGCTGAAATGTGTCACACTTTGCACTCTTCATTCTGAACATTGTAAATTATCCTAAAAAGATGTCTTCAGCTCACTAAATGCATCAACTTTTCAGACCGAACAGGATCAGAGTCTCTGAGTAAATGATACGTAACCTTTTGTTCGCCGTATGTTAAACGCCACACAGTGTAGCTAACACTTGTTTGCAGAGAACAACATCTGGGTCATTTGCGAGGGAAACGCGGGGCTGCTGTCGGCCGAGGCTTCAGCCCAGGCTAGTGATAAATTAAATGTGTTTTAAAATATAGCAGAAATGTGATTAAATGAATTGTGGCAAATCCAAATTAGTTTTGCATCACACATTAGGTATGATGGACTGTCAGGCAGGTTCCAAATCAGCTCCTAAACATTTCAAATTATGCAAACAAACAAACAAAATTATGTCAAAATTATTGCACATTTGATTTGATCAATCATTTTTTTTGGAATTATTGAACACTAAATTATCACACAAATACAAAATTCTTGTACACACCCGCTTGAGTCAATGTAACGTGTAGCTGAGCACCTACTCACATTGACTAACAGCTCATCCCCTGCTGCCATGTGACATTTGGACAGGTCTTTGAAGCATGTTTGCTGCAGATGGCTGTATTTGGTGCTACTGAATGAGCCTAACTTGAGTTCAGTCATGTATTTGTTAGGGATTGATCAGTACCACTTTTTCATGGTCGGTATTGATTCTGATAGTGCAGCCTTAGGTATGTGCTGATAGTGATATCAATACCAATTTGATACTGTCTTTCTCCCTCTCTTAAACAAATAAGCTGCTCATGATACATTTGTATGGATGCACCTTGCTTAACCTAGCCATCTAAAAGCATCAGTCTACTGTAAGGTTAAAAGTTTAACATCTAGCCAGCCCCTCTGCCCTTTAGAGATCGTCTCGATCATCCCAGCATGAGCAAGACATGAGGCGGGCCTGACCTCACCTGCAATTACAGCGGTAGCCACTAAACTGTGCCATGGCACAATGCGGGCTTGTCCTTACTGGGGATGTCAGAGGGGACACTTCTGATAGCTTGGTCTTTATCTCTCCCCAGACGAAAAGTTAAAGTCAGCCTAAAATTCAACCAGCTTCAGGTAATTATATTTTTTTTCTGTCATTTTGTGGGCGGACAGGTAGAGATGAAAACACATGACAGGATAAACTGAGGGGGAATGAATTGCTTTTGTATGTATGAAACACAAAGGATAAAAGCTGACTGAAAATGCTTCCCCTGTATTTGATATAAAATCAAGTTTTCCATGCATGACCAAGCGTGATATTGAACTGTAACTCATACTGCACAGCTTACTCAGCAACAATACTCAATTTTAAACCAATATTAAATGTAATTAAAAGGCGTAATGAAAATGTTCTTGAAGAAAGTCATAGAGTAGCATCTGTCTGAAGGTTGTTTTTTCGGTCACCATCTTTTTTTTTTTACCACCGCAAGATGTTTGCTTCTAATGAGGGTGATTTTAGAGACGCGGTGCACACGTTCTCATGCACACTCAGAGAAAGTCATTAAGAGGGGTAACGATTATTAATGAGGCCAGTATAAAATTCATTCGCTGAAATATGGGCCTGTTGTTTCCTGCCTGCGCGTCCGTGACTGAGAGAGGCTCTGCTGGATTTTGGCATCAAAGCAGACATTACTGACGGTGTGTAATGGTACCCCTGACTCACTGAGCAGGATGAGCACCGTTTGGAGATTGAACCAGTTAATTAAAGTTTCATTTTTATGTGCGCTAATATGCTTGGAAAGTTCTCACGATGCTTTAACATGCCAATCATGTTCTTATTTACTGTAGCCTGTGCATCTTCAAAGTCTGTGGTCCTCGAACCCTTCCATGCCTCCTTTCCTCCCTCTTTCCTTGGCTCCTTACTCCTCGCTGCTTCTCTAATTATGGTTTCATCCCTGTCATGGTTCTATGGCTTTCTGTCCCAGGTTGATAAAATACCTGGATTCAGTTAGCTCACAGGCCACAATTATTGAATGTTTTATTGCTCTTGTTTAGGAAAGAGTATTGTATAAAAGACTCAGGTAGGCAGGTTTTTCATTTTTAGCAATGGCTGACCATTAGAGAAATAAACCGTCTGTAACATGTCTCTATAATTTCTGCAGTTTAACAAGACCAACAGCCTGTGAGTGGCAAGTCTTCTCTGGTAATTTGGGGAAAGAATATTTGGAGCAAGTAGTTTGTTAAGGTACACAGATGGGAAACGCCTGTTATTTTAATGTGACAGATACACACTTAATCAACATTTCACATCATCTAGTGCTCCTCATCCTTATTCTAAGTACAATACTTTTATCTACAGACAGGGTTGGGTGTTAAAATTTTCCAGCTGGTCCCCATTAATCAGCAACTGGTGATATATTTGTGCAGGTGTGTGTCTCCCCTGAGTTTGCTACCTTATGTTTGCTTTGTCCAAGAAATAAACAGAATAAACTCAGGACTGTCAGGAAATAGTCGCACACCTATTTTCCTCATGAAACAAAAAGGAAATTCAACCATACGCCTTGTGTATTGAAGTCGGTTTCTTTTACTGAACTAAGACGAGCTTAACTGCGTTGTTAAGCCATTGCAAAACACACTTCATTGTAACTCAACAGAAAGAAACAAAATATAACTCAATTTGTTAATCTTTCCACTACTCCAACAATCACCAAACACCAAGTTTAAAATCCTAAATCCTTGCTTAACTGAGTTAGATATAAAAACAGCCAGTCTCTAGAGGCTTCATCCAATCTTCCAGGTCTAGCTCTATAGATTAAAGCAGCTTATCCTTGGCTACAAGGGCTATGAACTGTGATCTCTATGAGCTGGTGTCTGTACTTGGCCAAAGATTGTTTGTTAGAGTTCCAGTTTTCATTGTGTAACATGACTCTTTGATTGAAAGCTGTCAAAACAAGACAAATGGATGAGTCTTCACTGGTGAAACAATCTATCTGATTTCATTTTCACTGCTCAGTATCTCACAACTTCAACTTCTTTTAATATCACATCAATAATTTGAGTTTATCAACTCCGTAGTTCTTAATAGGGACCTTTTGAGCAAGTTAAGTTGGCTACATCTGTTTTATTTTAATGTGTCAGATACATATTTAATAAGAAGTTAATATCCTCTGCTGCTGCTACTTATGAGCATTAATTAGGCCACCACTCAAAACTGGAGTGCTTCTGCCTTCTCAGCCAACAAAAGGTGTCTTCACATCTCAGATCTAAGAAATGTTGAAAAGTGAAGTAAGGTAGGCACAATTAGTGTGACTGATCATTTTTGCATCACAGTTTTTCATTTTCACTGAAACAAAGCTATTGAAATCATGATGATGTGACATTTGTTAGGGTCTGTACCAAACAAACATGTTTTCTTACATCTGGAGAACATCATTCATAAGCCAGGACATCTTTGCAGCACTACAGTACTTCATTATGAAGCTGTTTTCTTAAACATTTTACCTTTATCAAAAAATTGCCGCTTCTGTGATTTGGATATTACATAACTGTGCAGTCCTAAATCAAAGCAGAATCAATAAAGGACTTGAAAGGATTTTCATTTGATAGACAAAGCTTGAATCAACCTGAAGATTCGATCAAAATGCTGTTGAACACCAACCCAAACTTTTATTGCACCTTAGCGGATTTAAGTTTTGCTTAAGTTTTGCTTATTTTACTTGTGGGAGTTGTTGCATTTAGAGGTCGGGCAATCTGTAGGCAATAAAGGGAAACATCTTGGTTGGTGTGTGTGCTTTTGTGAATGTCTTGAAGGAGTGTTTGTGAGTGTGTTTGTGGGAGTGTCTGAGTGTACAGTACCATCTCATTGATATTCCTGAGAAGATCTTGACATTAGGGAGTCATTAGAGTTTAACAAGAGGGAGGCAGAGGGCCACTGCAGAGTCTCCTCACCTTCACTTTTCACCCCCTTCATCTCTCCTTCAAAGTTTTCTCCTCTATATGACATACTTTAATAATTAGAAGCTGTAGTAATGATGTTTCTCCTCTCCTCTCCTCTCCTCTCCTCTCCTCTCCTCTCCTCCTCAGCCTCCTCAGAGGTGGATAAGGTGATTAAAGTGGATGTAAAATTAATAGTTCCAGCTCCAGCTCTCATGCCTGGGTGGGCATAAGCCATGAGTGCACTGGGCAATGGAAAATAATGTGTATGTGTGTATATGTGTAGGGGTTGTTTGTCACTAAGGGAGATTTATTCATATTAGCCCTTCAGTTGAGAGAGAGCGGCAGGGTGAAGTCAGATTAAGGTCGCACAGTTAAAGAAGGGAAACACAGACATCGTTCTGCCTGTCAGACATTATCAGCGAGAGATGAGTCAGTCCTATAAAGAACATGGGAGAAAAGAACAACTTGAGATAAATAATGGAGGAAAAAATGTTACCCTTCATGCATTGTGCTTTGAAGTGACATAGACAATATAGACAGGCCATTTGCGATTTTTCCAGGGTGAATCATCTCTAATGCAACGAGCCACTCTTCATTATCATTCCAAAGTTATCAATTTTTAACATTTCAGTCTGTTAATAGTGGAAAATTCTAATACAAGAAGTCTGAGAAAAATAACCAGACTAACACCGCTGTGATTACATGTTAATATGATGTTACATACACATATGTTTCTCTTTAACTATTCATGCCCTCTCAGTCTTCGCACCTAGCCTTGCCTCTCTGTATTCATGTACACGTTGCGACCATTTGCGTCATCAAGTTGTTTGTGAGTCCAGCCTGTATGAAATATTGTTTCGTGATAGCACAGACCAGTAATTACCAGGCTGCTGTTTGTGTTATGCTTTCTGTTCAAAGTTACAAATATCATATCGCTTTGTCCTTGTTGCTTTCAATTTTTAAACTGTGCTACATTTCAGTTGACAAGGGAACAGTAGGTGTTCTCAGGCCTGAAAAATTAAGCTTGTAACGACCACCCACAGAGGAAAGTGCATCATTAACATACACGCTCACATGCATACCAATTAGCATGAGCAGAAACACACACACTGCACAAACTATGCAGTATTACTCATATTTTTATGAAAGCAAATTGTTCCTGTTTTTAACCTTTTTATTTTAGATTTTTTTGGGGGATGAAAGCAATTCTTAGTAAATATATGTGCAACATCTAAAACCTCGAAACTTTAGTGGACAAAAGTTAGACTGATAGATCTGTCAGGCATTTATATCCACTGATATTACCTTACTGTAGAGAAACTTCTATCTGTGTACATGAGGGTTGGGCGATTGGACAAATATATCAGCTGTCTGCAATTGATTGAGTCTATCGGGAATCCTTTTTTTTTGGGGTGATTTTTGTCATTTTATTATGATTAGCTAATTTAATGGTCTGGAGAGTGACAGCCATGTCTCAGCGATGCACTTTCCTTTAGCTGCACAGTATTGACCAGGGCTGCGCAATTCTTGCTAAAATGTGAGTCACGATTTTTCTCCCCCAAGAATTGAGGTCACGACTTTCTCACACGATTCTTTTTTCTTTTTTTTTTTGTACAAAAACATTTATTGCCATGTCAGTCAGATATAGACGCTGACACGAAAAAGGAGCATTTCTGATATTTCCCCGAAAACCCTTTTTTCTTCCTTTTAATAATAAAAAAACTATTAACAACGTATTTAAAGAACCCACTGACAGTTTTGACTGCAAAAGGGATGAGTAAATGTGATTTCAGTTGGACTTTACAGGGAACTGATGTTCCTAAACTTAATATAGAATTTAAAAAATCTTTGAGCTTAGTGTGGATCAGATTAAAGATACATTTATGGTGTGTTTGTGTGTGTGCCTGTGAGTGTATATGTATATGAGAGAGTGAGACAGAGAGTGGACAGTAAAAGTCATCTCTTGAGGCTGTCTCCGTCGTCCCTCTCTGTGATAGAGATTGTGGTATAAAAACTGAAATGGAGACTTGTTGCCTGGCTTCACATCTTTTTTTTTTTTTTAATTTATTCCATTTCTATCAAAGACTTTCAGAAAAAAAAAACATCTAACATGCAATTAAATGTGGTAAGGGCAAGCAGCCAGACTAAAACACACACTGCCACACAAACACACACAGACTATGGGCAACAGCAATTTAATAAGATGAAAAACGACCCTGTAGGTCAATGCTTTGACGAAAGTGAGCAATAAGTTGGCAGGCATTGCTATCATCTGGTCTTGTATCTAGAGTTTTTTTTTTTATTATTTAACAGGCTCTCCAAGCAGTGAAACCAAATCAAAGTTTTATGGACTAATGCAGCATCCACTTAGTGCGAAGTAGTTTCCTACTGTCAGTCAATTGAGACAAGCTCACTGTGCAAACACACACACACACACAGTGGAGGTGAGTCTGATGCCCGTTGATCTGTTGATTCATAGCTATAATACCACAGCTGCTCTCTGTCAGCACCTCCAAGCAGCTAGAAAAGAACCTCTGTCACCGCTCGCCTGCCTCTTAGTCTGGCTTTATGTCAGCGTAATGCTTATGGGAAATATTTTTAGCATCTCTCTCATTTTGTCCTTGAGTGAAATGCAGTATTACCGCGGCTGGAAGGACGAGACGGGGTTGGCTATTGCACGAAAGCGTACAGGTGCTCCTAACGAACCAGTCGGTCTGAGTAAATTTGTCTCAAAAATGGCAGAATTTCATCGTCTGATGACATCAAGTGCAACACACCCATAGCGTCCACACATCAGACACTTGTTGACATCGACCAGTTTGCTGTCAACAAACTGATGATGTAATCCTGTCTCGGCTGATCACTTGCAGCTCAGTGACTCAGTGAAGGAGGATTCACTTTCTATACTACCGTGTGTCTGAAAGCTAATGATAACGTGTCATGTTGTCGAAATATTTCCGCATGTCATCCTCTGTCAATATGCTCATAACTGATACATTCCTGGCACAGGACATCATATAAATAATATTGCAGACCTGCAGACTTATTAACAGTTTTGGCTTGACAACATCACAACTCTTGAATAGAACTTAGAGTTACAGCTGCACCGTGATTCCACCAGATGTTCATCTCCATTCTGCTCTGCGCCCAGAATTTTTTAGTTTTTTGTTTTATTTATTTCAAAATTCTTATAAGATGATAATCCCCTTGCTATGCACCATCTTGTGTTTAAAGGGATCCTCAGGAAGAATATGCGCCCAGTCTATTTTTGAAGGAAGCTGCATCAATCTGCTCATAGAGGACCGAGCAATCAGGAGGTCAGACACAGAAAGAGCAGAGAGAATACAGTCAGTTTTCAAAATAAAAGACCCTGTGCAGTTTAAATTACCGATGGTAGAAGCACGAAAAGCAAGGTGATAGGGTCAAATCAACAAAATCTGAGCAAGTAAACCTATTCAGGCTGGCAAAACGCTCCCCAAAAACCATGCTGCAGACACAAGGTGTAAAATATCTTTTAATTCACTACAAGTCTGTCTGGTCTCCAAAACTAAGTTTTGTCATGAAAATGCACTAGAAGAGACATTAGATTATTAACACTGAAGCATCAATGTGCAACTTACTGCTGCTGTCTCACATGGCCAGACCTGTATTCATTGAGCAGAGTCATTGATGGAGTTAGATTGAACTACTTTATGACTTTACAAGTTCTACTTTATCATTACTCTTTGCTCTTTTCTTTTTTTTTTTTTAACATATCTGGACTTTTCTGGCTGCTGCTCTGGTGCTTTTCTGTCACCCATCACCTCCTTCTCTCCCTCTCAACTCCTTTCCTCTTCCAGCTGTGTCTGCTCTCATAGGTTGTAGCTCTTGCTCAGCTCTCCAACCTGTCCCCGACATGACCAGTTATTAAACCTGTTTGATATCCTTCGAGTGTCTGCGAGGTATCAGCGAGCTGCGTCTTTATGAACCTCTGCCATTGTTAAACTGGTTTGAAAAATTACATACTCCTAATATACTAGTTTGGTTGCTCACATATGGACCATTTGAAGTAAGTAGTGAAGTGAATCTAAGTGTCTCTGGAGAATACTGTCAGAGCTGGTTATGTCTTACTCTCAACCTTAGTCCCTCTACTTTGGTCTTTGAAGGAATGTTTTCTATAAAATCTTTATGGGGAGCTTCCATAAGATATGAATAATATTGATGTGTGCAGCCGCTTTGAGTCTCAGGACTGACTGCATGTGTTTCACGTGTGAGTGCGCTTAAGTCAGAGACAGAGGCTGTCTTACACCTGTAGGGAAACTGTGCACCTCCCTGTTCCTCAGTTCTCCATCTCCTGTGTTTTAAGGGTGACAGTGACACAGTGAAACACATGAAGGAAAGCCTATGTCAGTCCTTCAACTGAGATGGAGAGAGACAGACAGGTGTGAGTTGCTCTTCCCCCAAGTCTGCTTCTCCTGCTTTGCTGTGTCTGAACTGAGCAGAGATGAATTGGTCTCTCCATGTCTCCCTTTCTTAGCAGCTCCTTAAACAATCCTCTTCGCTGCTATTCACTTAGCTTTGAGTTAGACAGGCAGTCTAAAGATAGAACGGAACAATGAGGACTGCGCTACTGCTTCGCTCTAATAAGCAGTGATTGGTACTTTGTGGTTTTTTTAATGGCTCAAACTTTGAAATAAAAAGAGCTGTAACCAAGCCTGTTGATAGGCACTGCTAACCATTGATTATGCATGATGCATGTTATGTCTCCACAGTGCATATCATCACCTGTTATCATCAGTGTTCATGTATATAAAAGTGTAGCCATACTATTGTATTTTAGTACAATTTGAGGTTTAGAATGATATAATTTACCACAATAATCAGTGACCTTTTTAATATGAATAAAATATCAATTTCCCTGATATATTTCTTAGAGGAACTTTGGTGGCACACGGGATTAGTGCCTTAAATGTGTCTTGCAGCCTCAATAATTTTTTTCTACACAACACAAGATTAAAATTGGGTAGTTAACATATACGGGGAGAGTCACCATGGTTGACCAGACAAAAAAAATTGGGTATTATCATGAAGCAGCCTTTGGAAAATGCAAAAACACCTTAGCCATGGAAGGCAGGATCTCATAAATTGCCACTTTAAGTGTGTGGGTGTGTGCGTATACAGTAGGGAAGTGATGAGAGGTTTTGGCCGCTGTTCATACTGTCCTGATGGTGTGTGTGAAAGAGAGATTGAGATTGAGAAGGTAGAGAAGGACATAGAGAAAAGCTCTATCTTGGCACAAAAATGAAATGATGCATCTTAAGGATCTGAGTGGCCTTGGTAATGCTGATGGCACCTTTTGTCTCTCATTTGTTAGTCAAAGTGCGGACCGTCTTGGCCCAGGAGGAAATCCTCCTCCCCATCCCTTCTCATCTCTGCTGAATTTGCGACCTGCATTGTGGCAGCGATGACAGGAGAGCTATGACGATAATCCCCTCGCCTCTGTTCTCCTCCTCACCTACTTTATCAGCCCCTCACCCTCAGTCAGCACAACAAAGACTGTTTTCTGTCACAAGAAGACAGTTGCTGTGCCACCAGTGTCAAAGTATATGTTTCCACTCAACTCACTCAACTGGAGGCACTTTTCACATTGTGTTATGGATGGAAGTGATACTGTATAGTGTAGTCAGACACTGGGATGTATGCTCACACAAACACATGCACAAAAAGAAGAGTGCACTCAGCGGAGTATGGATCTCTATCAGGCAACCAACGGTGAAGCACCTACTGCAATGCCACCATAACTGCCAGATGCAACTAGTGAAGCCTTGCAAAGTTTTTAATAATACGTTTTGTAAAGTATGCTGTCATGGAATAGTGTAATTGTTTTTATTTTGGGAACAATATAGGGACATTAAGTCCAAACTTCTCAATTTAAACATTATTTATTTAGAAGATTTTGTTATTTATTTAAAACATTACAATGCAGCCAGGTGGCTTCACACCAGTACAATAGATCTACGGTAGAAATCTACATTTTTGGAGAAACTCGCAAAGGCTGAAATTCTGAATAATTTACACTTGGTGTTGCCTTGGTGGAGCCTGCCTGTCCCACTGGAAGTTGTGGTTATTCAGAAGGTTAATGTCTTGGCATAGAGCTGATTAGATCGCCCCCAGTAACTGAATTTAATTCCAACAAGTAACCACTACCATGTTCAGTTTCTCATGTTTACAAACAATTCAGATTTCACAGAAATGTTCAGAATTAAGTGAGTTAATAGCTGATTTTGTAATGAAGTCTTCATCTCTCGTTTGTCATACATTTTTGTTCCCATTAACATATTTTTGTCATTTTTGTCATTTGTTAGCTGTGTACTACACACAAACTCAGCAACTCTTCTCATACTTTGAATGGGTCATTAATACCTCTGATGAAAATGACAAGGTGAGCATTATTGGTTTTATTTGTACTTTTGTCAAATGCCACAGAGTATGCAGTGAAAACTCTTTGTCACTTAAATGATCATAAATGTCACTTGATAATTTGCTAATCCACTCTGCCACAGTAGTTGCTTATATTATATTCTTTTCTGGATATGGTATATCAGCAAATTGCAACATGTAATCAGAAATAATACATTTTTTAAATAGAACTGTTTTATTTCAGTTGTATTCATTTGAATGGGTAGTTTAAATTGGTATGAAATAACAAGCAAAATAATTTAACAAAATAATTTTCCTCATCTTGATCTATTGTATGTAAATACTTTGCAGATACTCCAGTTTAAGATGAAACAAAACTTTTACTGGATGTTTTTGAGACAAAACAGAGCCCAAAATGTGGCCTGCAACAGACTAGCAGATAAGCCTTGATTTTAGCTAAGCAGTTGTTGACGTGTGACCTCTACCTGTCAATTAAGAGGACCGAGGAGTCAGCAGTCTGTATAAAATAGAGCAGTCAATAAAAAAGGTTTTTCAAGGTTTTTTGAAAATTGTGAATCATCGCAAACACAAGAGGTCCTTGAGCATGCAGCCATAAATGTGAACAAAAGATAGGTCCAACGGTTTACACCTAGTGGAGATAACAATTACTTTAACAGAGCACATTTTCACAGGTTATTTTTTAGGGTCACTTTCGAAATATTTTGTAATAATACCATGCATCTTGAGCATCATCGCCTCCGCTCTACTCAGCCAGACAGTTCACCTTTGTCATCCTGAAAACACACACACACACAAAAACCTCTTGAAATCACCTTTAAGATGGTTGTTTGGCAGCGATAATGCATGCACATTCATCAGAGCTTTAATAACCACCTGCATGAGGAAATTATGTGGAGCGAATGAAAGCGAGTGAAGTTTTCTGTCAGACTGCCAGGCTGAACTTCAAATGAACTTTATGCATTGTACTTTCTCCCTACCTTTTGCAGCCAAAGCTGTTTTTCTTAGGATGCGCTGTTCGGTACATAATAGGCCAGTTCTCGTTATCGACTCCTTCTAGGTGTGAGTCATACTTGAATTGTTAGACTTACAAATGGGGAGATTTTTCTTGCCAGACTTCTCCTTTTACTTTAGTTGTGTCTTTCTGACCTTGTTGAAGTTTGGCATTTTTAGTATAGCACTTTGAAAAAGTTAAAGACAGATGGGGGATACGGCTGGGTAATGGCACTGGTTAATAGCCCAATGTGCAAGTGATGGTTCCAAACACACGCCCACATACACACATACACACAGACGTGCATGGACACATACACATGCAGACTGCGTCCCCGTGTAGGTTTTATAAAACTGTGACATTTCCCTGCCGTTTGCCTCCCCCTCTCCTCCTCTCTCGGCTCATCTTCTCCTCCTCTGCTCCTATTCAGCTGCGTCCTGATGGGGGAGCCTGTTTGTCTTATCACCGTCCGCCAGCTGGGGTTCGGATCGGGGATCTAGGGGTCTCTCCTTCCCTCAGCTCTCCCCACACTGAACGAGAGGGGGGACAATGATTTGGCATGCTTCACACACACTCATAAACAATTTCAGCATGCATGAGGGACACACAAAGACACCGAGACATGCACGCACTCACGGAGCTCATCCGAATTTCATGGCTTCAAGTTGTGTGGACTTTCCCGGCAAAATAATAATGTTGAAGAGGAAATATTGTCTGGCTCCTTTCAGCTGTCTCTGTCCCCTTTACAGTCATTAGATGCTCCGTTTGCTAGAGTCTGTAATGCCACCTGCCTGTGGCTGTTAATGGCTACAGCCACTCTCTATTCCCCCATTCTCCTCACTCACTTAAGCACCTTAATGAACCACCTGTACAGTGTGTGTGTTTGTCTGTGTATATGCATGCCTGTGTGTGTGAGATACCTAAACTGCCTGATGGCTGCCCCCTGTGTATATGAGCCAATTATCTTTACTTACTTCTTTCCTAACGACGACTTTGAAATGAGCACAGAGGAGGTGGAACAGAGATAACTCTGGCAGCCACGAGGAGCACATGTGCCGGTGTGTTTGTGTGAGAGGCCAAAGGTTTGAGCCAATCATTGAGATGATTCTGGCAAAGAAATCTGGATAGTTTAATTAGTTGGATCGCAGCTGCTGCAGCAGACAATTTGCCTTATTATTGGTTTATGATTTCATTTTTTAAATCATTTGCTTTTTTTTAATGCCCAAGTTCACTGACAGTTTCATGACCAGTCAGACAAATCACAGTTTTTACTATTTATGTCTGCACTGAAATCTCAAAAGGATGGGGTCAAAATTACATAAATCGTTGTCATATTTAAAGACAATCTGTGACAAGAGTTAACAAAATGTAAAAAATTTAAATATATATGTAAAAAATTATTGCACAGATTGTCAGGTTGTGAAGCAGCCATCTGCGATCCAGGAACCTGGATATTGATGCTGTACCTCAAAGACAAAGCGTGCAGTAGCACCAATATGTGCAAACATAAAACATACCACTACTTTCTTCCTGAGCTGTGACATGTTGGATCTCTTCCCCGTCTTTATTGAGACACTTGGCATGAAAAACTGGGGTTATATTAATGAGTGATAGAGAGCTTTTCAGATCATAACGACCACTTGACAGGCCTCTTGAACTTCACTGCTGACTTATTTGAATATGTTTGTAAATATAAAAGTCAGTTGAGGTGCATTAGGCAATAAATTTATGCCTGCTCTTCCAGACCTGACATGATGCACCATTAGTCAGTCATATGACTGTATGTAAATTGAAAGTGCATGCTCGCTCATAATGACAGAACCATAGAGAATTATCACACAACTCTGCAGCTATATGGAGCTTTTTCCAGCTGTGGCAGACAGCTGTTTTTTGCAGAAAAGTTCTGATAAACCAACATGCAGCACTGGATGAAATGATTGGATATCAGTCACGTTTGAGCCAGTACCAGTACCTAACCATACCTTTTTTCCTACTTCTCTGTAAAATATATTTCCAACTGTAAAAGAACGAGTTCAGACTTCTCAATCAGACACCACACAAAACAAAACCCCTCCCTATGCTCTCCCAAATGCATCCCTACAACCACCAGCCGGTCACAGTCTGTCACTGAGGCATATAACGTGAGAACGCCGTCATGTGTGTCTTGGAATGTTTCCTCAGCTTAGGCATGTTGCCCTCGCCAGCTTTGCATTT
>JAJHUR010130553.1:1364-28916 GCA_027495735.1 Lutjanus campechanus | reverse complement strand
TGGTCTCCTCGAGCAGATGGAGGAAAATCAGCAAAGTGCTGAGACTACGCCACAGAGCTACAAACAGAGAGGGGGAAGAAAGAAGGCACAATTAGGCCCAAAGTTGAACCATTTTCCAGGCACTACCTTACTGTGGTAGATCATTTACAGCAAAACCATAATATAATGTTGTTCATGATTACTGGTAATCCCTGTGCAACAAAGCCTTGAGTGCTGAAATTTAATTTAAAAAGTCAAGTTTGTATAATTTTCTCACCAGACTTTCTGGACATTCCCACCATGCTCTTCTTTTTTCTCCATGAGCTGATGTCATTTTTAAGAGCCAAAAATTCACAGATGAGCTGTAAACCACACATGTGGAGGAAAAAAAAAATACTTTTAATTTTACAATGCTTCTTTTGCAATGCACCCAAATTGCCATGTGTCCTGATGACACACAATGCTCCATACAGTAAGGCTGGTATTTATACAACAATTGACAATTCATGAGATAAATTTTATGGAAGCTCTGAAAATTTGTGGTGATCCAAGTCTGATCTAAATAGACCTTTTTCACAGCAGCCATATTAGCATAAAATAGTAGTATAAACACAGGTGTTACCAATGATGACCTTAATTACTACCATTGTTAACACCTGTTGTTACCCAACGATTTCTTTTTTTTAAAAACTTTTTATTTATTAATTTTTTCAGTTTCACTGCATAAAATACACAACAAAACAACATTAATGAAAAGAAAAAAGAAATGAAAATATAAACATAGAGGGGGCACTACTCTCTCTTTACCATATCTATTGATCTGTTCTTTTCATACCAGCTGAGAACACGACCAGTCTTTTGTTTTGTGTGTAGTCCATTTGGCCCAGCATTTTTCATGGGTCCCTGCTTTGGTCCTTAGACAGCTTGTCAGTTTTTCCATGCCGTAAAAATTCTTGTTTTCAGGTGGAAACAAGTGGGGAAACAAAAAAAAGTTTGGGCAGGTCAAAAATTTTTTTTCTTTCTTTCTTTCAGGTGAGTTTTAATTTCTCTGTGCATTCTAAACACAAGGTACATACTTTATATTGTGTGTTTGTTAGTTAAGTAACATTACTGTCATGTCTTCTTTTGTCTCTAACAGCAGATTAGCGCTGCTTAAAACTCACCTGAAAAAAACATTGATACTTTTAGCCCTTTTTAGAGCACGGGGTTAGTGGTGCACTCCAGCCTCTTCTGGCTGAAATGAGTATTATGACAACAAACACTGACAAAATATTTCACCTGCCTAAACTTTTTTTGCGCCTGTTTCCACAAATTGAAACTAACAGTAACTTGGAAAGATTTTCTTGGCATTTTTGCCCGTTATTAAGTCATAAACTCAGAAGAGAAAAAACAATAGATCAGATATTTTGTTCTCAGTTGCCTCTCAGGACTTCTATGGGATTCTGTACAGTGTGATATTTTCCGTGGTATTGTCTGGTCTTACTTGTAGAACTGTGATGAGTGCAGTCAACACTAACAGGTAGAGGTTGGAGCCCATCAAAGTTTCTTTGATCTCATCTATGTTCTCCTCTGTGAATCCTAGAAAAAAGAAAACGCAGGAATAAATAATCTAGTTCAGTTCTCCTGATCATGTGGTATGAAATGTGTAGCAAGGTCTTTAGGTTTTGTTCAGGTATAAAACTCTGGGATTTAGCATTTTTGCTCAGAACTATTGAATAAACTTATAAATACACCAAAATGTTGCAGACTGGAGACCACATCCTGCTTTTAAAATCCTAACTCTCAGAATCATTATATATCTGTTTTCTTATTAGCTCACCAAACTGTCTCAGGGAGTAAACCACGTCCTGCAGATGCACCCAGAACCTGAATCCCCTTAAAGAGATTCCCTCGTAGGACACAGTCAGAGGGAGCTGAACAGTGCTGCTGCTGATCTCCTGTGAATGTATGGAGAGATATACAGTATGTGAGGTCACAGACATGTCATTCAGAACCAGCGTTGATTAGACACGTGTGTAAAATGGTCCTACCACAAGGTCTCTGACTCTGAAGCTGAGCTCATTCACCAGCAGCAGAGGGAGATAGATCATCTGCCGGCCCTCCTGAGAGCTACGAGGAGAGACAGAAAGAACGTTTTTACAGCCTGGTGTTTTGTAGAGTATGAAAAAGCCTGCTACTTTAAATCTCTAAATTGCTACTCTAAGTTCATTTGTCACAAACAGAGCCATACAAATACAATGTAGATAATAAAACACATTCCCTGCGCTCATTTGACCCATCCTAAGCAGGGATCAGTGAGCAAGTGGCATGGAAAACTAACTGAAAACTAACTGAAACTAAGCTGAATGAATTGTTTGTTTGTTGGATTTTCTCACAAACAGCCACTCTGACTGTGAGCTCTGGAGTTTACTGATGATGAGAGGCAGCAATAAAGCAGAAGTATAATAAAGCAGCACTCTGAGGCTCTGACCTCCAAAGCTCCCTGTGACTTACATTCTCATGTAGCGACGCACGTCACTAGGGAGCCCCGCCTTGTTGAAGGTGAAGTCCTCTGACATCACAGTGATTGACAGATGAGGTCTCCAGTGGGACACAGGATTCTCTGATCTGGGACTCTGCGTCTGATGGAGCCACAAAAATAATGTATTTGCAGCAGGGCCACATGTCTAAATCTGCTGTGAAGGTGACACTGTGGCTGAAATATGATCAGACTGTGACTGATATTTCATTACATTTTACCTTCTGCTCGTCTCTCTGCCCCTCAGGTTGTGTGGGAGCGATGTAGGTGGTGAGCTGAGCTGCATAGTGGACTTCTCTGCTGTCCTCCAGAGGTGAAACACCAACTTTGTGAACATAAACGACTGCATACAGAGTGCCATTAGCCCGAGTCTCCTCTGGCAGAGACACATTCAACTGCCTATAGAAAGAGAGACAGATGTATAAGTGAGAAAAAACAGAGACAGACAGTAAGTTAAAACAGTCATTCTCATTACAAACAAAAATAATTTTCTACTCTAAATAATGCTCACAAGTATGCTGTCTGTGATATGTCATATTTTTAAATATGACATGTCTTTATATCTGCAATGCAAGAGATACACACTCCTCTAATCATAATGGGCAGAATGTCTTGTCTAATTAACCCATTCCTGTACAATTAGCCTAAAATTCCCATCAAAGGGAAAGGTACAAAGCTGTTCTTTAACCATTTAGAGTATGTGCATGGTTTTGGTCTCCTTTAAAAGGTAACACTCTGAAGTTTCCCACCTCAGAGTCAGAATGACTGTAAGTGCTGCTGGAACTGAATAACAGAAGCCTGAACCCACTGAATTTGAAGGCTTTGCAGATGACCTGTGGCTGGGACTGATTAATAAATGGAAAACCCAATGGGACCACAGCATGAAGCCTTACAGGTCCAGGTTTCATGTTTACACCAATACCATAAAGATGAATATTTTACACAGATTTTTCTAAGGGTATGTCCAGGCATTTCCAAAAAAGACCATTTGGTAACCATGGTCACAAACCTTGGATAAAAAGCCCATAACTTTTGAACACTCAAACGCACAGGCATAATCTTGGGCTCTTAAGAAAGGTGTCACTTCAAGTAGTTAGTAAAGAATTGTCAGTATTAGCAACACAGAGTAAGCAAAGCATATTTACATATAAGCAGATTTTAACACATGTATCACATGTCAAACCCACCTCTCAAATGTCAAGTGGGGGTCAAACGGGTCTATTTTTACAGCGAGGTTGAGTTGGCTGTTGTCTGGCACGAGGCAGGTGAAGACACTCATCTGGATAAAACAAAAGACAAGAGGGGAAGGATTCAAAGCAGTCTTTCCATTTTTAGGAAAGCTTTGAGTCGAGCACCAAAATGAGATGCAACTGCAGAAAGGAAATTTAAGAACAAAAGCAAACAGAAAAGCTCGAATATGTTCCAAGATGTATATGTGCATTATGTTTATTTGAACTAACCTCAGACTACACTTATAGACTTTTTTCATGGCAGACATATGAAACATAGTTGATTGATATAAACACAGGTGTTACAAATGATACTAATTAAGGACCCATTTCATTTAGTGAAGCAGAACCTTTCCAGTGAGCCAACATGCACAACAGCAGTACCTTCACTCTGTTTAACCTGAATGGAATGGGACCTCAATTAGTATCATTTTTAACACCTGTGTTCACATTATCATTTCATGTCAAAATGGCTGCCGTGAAAAGGTCTGTTGAAGCTGAACTTACTACCTGACAATCAGTCATGTGTTTTGCAAACACATCATAATACCTTTATATTTAAAATAACTCACACACAACTCTTGGATTAGCTGGATAATGCATTGTCACAAAGTTGAAAACAGGATGGTTTTATTGAGCTCATGAAAATCTAAAACTTTTTAGAGACAGGTGGTTCTCACAGGATGGTGAAGCAACAAACATAGGACGATCTTACAGAATATAATGCATTTCTGTAGATGAAACTACACAACAGTATATAAAGTCATTAAAATGAGCTCAACCTTAAACATCTACAGCAGTAAAATGCAACCTACACATGAATGTGAAAACATCATTTATAATAGTAAAACACTGACAGGTTCCATTTTACTACAAAATGAGTACTTTTACTTTTTATAGGCTTAGTTATAAGAACAGTTTGCTGATAATATTGACATACTTTTAGGTTCTGAATGCAGAACTTTGACTTGTAATGGAGTATTTTCACAATGCGGTATTAGTACTTTTACTGAAGTAAAGGATCCAAATACGTCTTCTACCACTCCATTCATGAATGTAAAATATTGTACATAAGTTACATCAAAGAACAAGGATCTGAGTATTTCCTCCGACACTGGCCAAAAACCAAAATTCATTATTTTACTTGAATTAATAGTCTTGCAGACAGCACATGTTTTGTCAAAGGTATGATTGGTTATCTGTCCAGCAAGATGCGGAATTGTTGTTTCAACCAATTGGTTGATGAGTATTTCTAAATGTGCATTGTTTTCTTTTTTTATGTAGCCTACTTTTAATTTTTACTAGGTTAATTTACCCTACTCAATTAGTTAATATATGATTTAAATAATAAATCGTTAAAATAAAAGTATTATTCATGATGGAGTGTGGAGGATGAATTTAGGATACTGCAATGTTGGTAATTAAAGTAGATATGAGAAATGGTACAGTCATGTGCACATGTGTGTGCATGTATGTGCGTGCATGCCACTACATAAGTCAGTGCCTCACTTGGGCCACCCCTGTCAAAAAAAAAGTCTGGAAACGCCTCTGGTAGTACTGGCTAATAACATGATGAAAAGGATGCGGCAGTGTGTTTACAAAATAAACAGACCTCTGCAGTGGTGTCTTAGAATGGATCACAGAGAAATTGGGATTTTTAGTTTTTGTGTTCCTATTTTCCATGAGGAGTAAAGAATAAGAAACAGAAGCCGGTGCTAACCTGCAGTCTTGGTCTTGCTGCCAGGTAGGAGGAGATGCAGTGCTCTCCTCTGCCTCCATCGCAAGGTTTGGTGTTGAGGAAGCCGTACAGGAGCCACACGGTGTGGAGCATATAAACCACGAAGACCCCGAGCAGCAGCTTAGCGATGGAGCTCCTTTTAGAGCCGCTGTCTGCGGGCTTGGAGTAACACGACGGGAACATGACTGATACTGAAACGGAATATCAACAACAACGATAAAATTACATAAAAAATAGAGGCGGTCGTTTGAGGACGGAGCTGTTTATAATCGGATGCAGCGTCAACACAATAAAATCCCCACGCTTCCTCCGTTACACCGCATCCTTCCGGTGATCTGCATCCAGCAGAGAGATGCTGATGCTGCGAGATGCTGCTGACACAGACCCCAAAGTCTCTACCGACCCTGTGTCCACATCTCGCGATGCCAGGGCACTGAGCCTTACGTGCACGTTGTAGGGGAGACCAGGGATGGTAGTAACACTTTTTGTTTGGGCACCAGTAAATAAGTAGTTCCTGGTGCCAGATCTCTAAAAATTTATTTGTCCGTGTGTGTGTGTGTGTGTGTGTGTGTGTGTGTGTGTGTGTGTGTGTGTATTGTAGACTACTCCTTGGATGTGCATGTGTCACATAGGGGTTCAATCACTGTCACAGTGGTAACAAAGTAAATGGCTGCCCCAGGGGTGCAGGTTTTGTGTCCAAAACTTACAACTTATACTCATGATTCAGTTATTTATCAGCAATTGCTGAGCTCTTGCTGCAAGTAAATTGGGTATCTTTGGGTTTTTAACAGTTGGTCAGAGAAAACAATGAATATGAGGCTGCAACTTTGAACTCAGAGAAATGGTGGTGATGGGCATTTTTTCCTTACCAGGGATTTGGGACTTGTGACCTCTGTATCCTATTTATTTATTTATTTGCTTGTTAGTTAGTTTGTTTGTTGTTTTTAACCACAGGGTACTTTTTTCCTCAGACTTAAGCAATTCTACAAAAAGACAGGACAAGACTTTAACTATATGGGACACCATGTAACAAGCAGTCAAGAATTAAAGAAAGAGAAAAAAAGATATTTAACGCTTTACACATTTCTACCATAATCTCTGAGTGTCAAGTGTCTGATTTATAATTTTGAATTGCTGTGTGTGGAGTTTCTTTTAAACCCATTTACATTTATACAGAGAATGTAACATTGTCGATACAAAATAAAGAAGCCAAAATAAACACATTTGCAATCAGTTTCATTCTAATCACACAAAAAAAACACATTTACTCAAAATTGACGTCAACTTTTGTAGTCCGAGTGATTTTCTTTACTGGAGACGATCTTTGGCAGTAGGTCCATGTCGCCGCGGTGCATTATGGTCCGGTGCAGCGTTCTTGTCGTCCTGTTTGCTAGTCCGCTCCATCATGCTAACCTGTGCAACAACAGACTGTTTTCGGACTAAAACACAGCCTGACATGTTCATTCAGGAGAGTCTGTAGCTAGCGGCAGGTAATTGACTTGTGTTACTTGTGTCCTCGTTTAATGTCACCACGAAATTTAAATGGAAAATTACTGACAGCACATGCTGTCCCCTGATGCTAGCACCTAAGATAACTACCATAACATGCAGGAGGGCTGCATAGTACTCCTCAAAACATTGTGAAGAAAGTTAGTTAATCGAGCTAAAACTACGTTTGACTAGCATCACAGGAGGTCACGTTAAACAGCCTTTACTTATACTATAACTATTATGTATTATTGCCATTGTACCTGCGGGTCTCGTCGTCAAAACAACCTGACTGACAACTCGAGGGCACTTTGGGACTTCGACTGAGATGACTTAAGGATTATACACGTTTTCATCCCCTTATACCGCTCCCATATTCCCTTCTTTCTTCTCTTATGGATGCTGAAGCTCGCCCTCCTTGTCTCCCTGTTGTTTCATGATCTCCCTGCTGCAGCAGTGCTGAATATCAACCCAGTATGGCAGTCTGTAGGAAGGCTGTGTGTTTTGGTGGTGTGGACATGAGACTGCACAGGGTGCTGCTGACTGGCTGTGTGAATTGCACCAGGATGTATCTGCCATTCAGTGGGAACGTTTATCCCAAGCGCCTTTTCAGTTCTGATACTCCCTTTTCCTCAAGAATGGATGGGACTCGAACCCTCATGCTTTGTAGTGCTCGTACAGTACTGTACCCACTGAAGAACACTGTGCCACTTGGACATAGAAAACTGGGATTGTACAGCAGCTCCCGCGATGCCGGCTCAAAAGCAGTCTGCAGTCAAACACTGTCTGTGTCAAGATGTCAACCCAGGAGATCTCAGTCTGCGTGGGTGAGAAAGGAGAAACTGCTGCAGGGAGGTGCAACCTTGCCAGGTAAGAATGAGATAGTCAGTTTGCATGAGCAGATGATTTGAAAAGCAAATCTTTCTGCTGCTTTTACATTGTTCACCATTGATTGTGTTTTATTTGTTGATATTGCGATTAAAAATGTCACAATCCAGTACCAGACTTTTTTTTTTTGCAATTGTACATACGTAATCTACGCATTTGTTTCCAAAGACAAAGACATGTTTTTTAATATGGCAATAATTGTATCATGTGCCTGTTATTGTACTGTAAATTTGTGGTATCATTACATCCCTACTTATCACAGATATACTGGTACTGGCATATGTGTCTTGTGGATAGTGACTAGAATTTGTCGTACACAGATAAACACACATATATTGGAGGTAGTTCAGAAAGGTCGTATTCGTGCGAATGCTGAAAACCTTCAAAATTCACACACTTTCACAGTGTTCTATGTCTTCTCAACTCTTATCAACTCATTCATACCTTCAGCCAGAAACTCCATTTAAACCTGGTAATATCCTTCATGTTCTGTTGGTATTATTTAACT
Organism: Lutjanus campechanus; assembly: GCA_027495735.1. Taxonomy (NCBI): domain Eukaryota; kingdom Metazoa; phylum Chordata; class Actinopteri; order Lutjaniformes; family Lutjanidae; genus Lutjanus; species Lutjanus campechanus. The sequence continues at coordinate 20,568 of JAJHUR010130553.1, read as the reverse complement.
TTTAAATCCACGTCATATTAATTAGATCTTTCCTCACTTTTCCAGCTCTTCATACTCTTTTAGCCTCCTTTTTATACAAGTACGGGTTAAGCCAACGCTATATTTTGCATCATTTATCCCTTTCCCACTAATACAAATACAACTATTCTGCACTTTTCACCCGATATACTTATTCATCTTCATTGCTCATTCAGAGTTGCTCATTCAAACCTTAAAATGTGGCACACTTTTAAATTGCATTTCATACTAATTCCGCCTTTTACCTTTTCTAACTCTTGGTACTAATTCAGCTGCTTCTTCACACAAATTAAAGCCAGCATTTCAGTTTAGCATCAGGCTTTCAACATCTAGCATTCACACCTCAATATCTTTAGATATTTGCATCTCTATGATTGTTGACCTAATTTTGCAGGTTAGATAATACGTTTATTCACTGCAGGTTTGTCTTTTTTCACACAGTTAATTTTCTTTCTTTTTTTTTGTATTCACTCTACTGTAAATGTTAATTTTCTCATTAGCCCATGAACATCATAGTAATTTCCCTTGTAAACTAAGTATCAAGCCACTGAAATAATAATGTTATGTTCCCAACAATCAAAATTCTGTAGTTGTAATCATTCAGCTTTATGTATGAAATATTTTCCTTACATGTGGTTAAACTTTGTCTTTCCTTTGAACAGTGTCCTTTATCCGCCACAGAGTGACAGATGCTCCTGTTTCCAGTGTGCCTCCAGCTTTTGTAGTGGTAAGAATTGCACCAAAGGCAGTCAGCCAAAAGAATATTAGTGGATACTGATCAATAGTACTTATGTACTTAATGTACTTAATGGCAAGACGCCTTTGAAGAAACTGATGCAGACTGTTGGATTTCACAATGTTTATCAGCTGGATTTAACCCACAGTTCACACATATCTTATCAAAAATCAATCTACTGTCATACATTTTATATATTAAATACATTAAAAGTGCTGTTTGTTTAATTAAGTGAGATTGCCTAGAGGTGGATAATCAGTCTGTTGTTTATTTATTTCACAGATGAAGTTTGACCAAGAGGGAAATGTGACAACCTTTGGTGAGTGTTGGAAAATAAATCTTAGTAATGATTAACTTGCCTGCCATCTTTTCTTTGAGGAGCAAAATCAAGGTTGCCATTGAGACTGATGATTTTTTTTTCTGAATAAAATGATGAAAACAATAAATAAGAAGTGTGATAACCTCCACTAAAAAATATGTATATATCTGAAATAGGATGGCGTGTATGATACCCTGTGTCTCTGCTCCTCTCACTGGCATTATTATTTTTCCCTTTCAGAGAAGAAGAAAACAGAGCTTTGCCAGGAGCTAAGTCTTCAAGCCCGAGACCTTCGCTTTCAGCACAGTACCAGCCTCACTGCCAGAAACAACTGCATTATCATACGAATGGAGGTATGCTCCCTTTCTCTTTTAAAAGGACATTTTGTGAGCAGTAAGACGTTTTTGTTCGTGACAACATCAAACTGAGTATCAAGAACTAAAGCTCACTGTGTGAAACTGACCTGAACCATGAGTTATGTTAAAGTGCAGTGCCAGCAGCTCTCTTTAGTCTGCACCGCAGTCAACTGTTCCTCCCCAGAGGGCGTGTCGGAGAAGATGTAATAGTTGAAGCAAAAGTCATCATGGCTCATCAGTTTATAGAAGGCAGTAGTTTCCCCTGATTTTGGCAAATGATGTTTGGTCTCTATCTTTGTCACAGTGAGGTAGTCACACTCTTGGTCACACCTGATGATGAATACAGTCAATTTAAGAAATATAATACATGGACTGGGAAAAAATGAAAATAAATATATATCTACCTTCTGTTTCTCCACAGTCTTTAAAAGCCATTGTGACCCCGCAGTCCCTGTTGGTGTTGGATTTTCGTGGACTTGGATTTGAGCGTTGGTTGGTACTGGACCTGGCCCCCCAGCTAGCATCACAGACACACTCTCTGCCCTTCGAGTTTAGAGCACTGGAGGCCATACTGCAACACAGGGTGAGACAGACTATAGAAACACTGTGTGTCTGTGTATTTAAGTGTCTAACCTATACAAAACCTGCCTCTGTCATGAGATTAGGTAACGTTCACTTGAGCATTTATGTGTCTTCATGTGTCTGTGTCAATAGGTAAACACCCTACAAGCACGGCTGAATGATGTTGAACCAGTAATATTGGACACATTGGAATCCCTCGTAGATCCTAAAATCCTTTCTGCTGATAGAAGTAAACTACATGTACTGTTGCAGAACAGCAAGAGGTAAAGCACACAGCCATATTTGCTGATATAGGTTGTAAATTATCTTATAAATGAGGGTAGATGGCATCAGGATAGCAATGCTTTTCTAAACTATGGATATACTGTACCTCCAGGCTCAGGTCCAACATAGCAGTTCTACACCGTGACATACAGTATATAGTACATATTCACATACTTTGTTAAGTTTTTCTCTCACTTTCTTTCTTGCCTCTTGTGCCTCTGACAGCTTATCAGAGTTGGAGACGGACGTAAAAGTTTTTAAGGATTCCTTGCTGAAGATTTTGGATGAAGATGAGATTATTGAAGAGCTCTGTCTGACCAAGTGGACAGACCCAAGAGTTTTGTATGTTACACATGCGCTCACATACATGTAGCCTACATGAACACAAAAAACGGAGCTCCGTTAAAGCTCCACTCAGCGGTAGGGTTGCACAGTATGGTAAAAAAAAAAATCATGTTGCTATTATTTTTCCAGCGTATGCCTGCTATGTGCCGATGAGTAAGCAGAGTCTGCACATCATTTAAACAGCAGCTAGCACATATGCCAGATGTCCTGCTTATTTCAAGTGGTGAAAACAGTATGTACACCTACCTCATCCACATGGCCCATACAGACACAAAAAAATTGAGGGAGATTGATAAGACAGAGAACTGATGAACTTCAGTCAGGTTCACACAGTGAACAACATTGTGTTCATTACTGTCCAGGCTGACAGTTATTTGTAGACTAGGAATGGCACCATGGCTTTTACCCTTTAGGCCAACGATTTGTCAGCTGACAATTATGTGGTTGCTGCTGCCAGCTGACAGATTACACTCCACTTAAACAGTTTACCCGGCCCTCATTGTGGCATACTGAAATGGTCTGCAGCCACCTACTATAGGGGAAACTAGCACAGAAGCTGTTTTGAGTAGTTTGCCAGGTGTTAATATCTTATTGTGAGCAGATTTTGTCAACAACGTGACTGCATCACAGCCAAGCAAGATGCAGCCATGAAGTTTCACAGGTATGTAGTTGAGAACAAAATGAAGCACAAGTTTGAAGATGGACGAGATTGACCCATAATAATATAGATATGACTGTTGAATATTCTTTGGTATGAATGTCAACATGTTGACGGGCGTCGCACGGTGTGATCCTACCACAAGACGGTCTCTAGTTTACTTTTTTATTTAAACTCTATTGTAGAAAAGACGATAAGCTAAAACTGAACATTTGATGACATGACAAAATACAAAATTACCCTAAAACATTGATAGTACACCAAATAAGGAAAGAATTCATGTTTTATATGTTTTGTGCTATGGATGAGAGCAGCCATACATCACATCCGACAACCACACCACACTTTGGGTGAAAACAAGCAACATTGTAAAAGCAGCAGCCAGTCAGTATGTATATCTGTGACAGACACTTCATCACTGGTTGACACGTGTGCTGAATTTGCCTGTAGATGAAAGTGAATCAGAAAGGACTCTTATTGATGGGGTAACTAAAGTATTAACTATGAAAAACTATGGCCCTACTATCAAACATTGATCTGACATAGACATAGCGTAATTGCTCACCTGACTGGTCAGAGGATTTGGGCTCCTAATAAATAATACAGTTTACTTTTTCTTTGAAATCCTTTCATTACTCATTTTTAGCAGTGTCAATAATTCAGTACCAGCTGCACTTTCTTATTCTTTCTTCTATCTGACAGAGAGTTGACGCACGCTGCTGCTGTCCCCACATTGTCCCACCTCCTGTCACTTGTAATGCTCATAGTGCTGTCTTCCTATCCGTCGTCTCATTTTCTATATCTGGTGTCATGTTATAGCCTTTTTTATATATATCTTGTAATAAAAATCTAAAATTGTATGCCCTCAATGTTGAGTTAATTTTTCCATGTGGTATCGAAAATGGTATTGAATATTGATATTTTCCAAAGTATTATATTGAAATGAGAAATTCCAGTGTCGTGTTAACACTGGTTTTAACTGGCCAAGAATTGTATTGACTGCTGGTAGATTTAGAGTGGTTGTTTTCACCCAAAAAGGAGCGGCGGCATGACGCAACAGAAAAGTACCCAAATGGATTGCTCTCATCCATGCATGAATTAATATATTTTCATTTTGTTTGCCAAGAAGTAATTCACAGACAAAGAAACCGTAGATGTATGGAGTGTGTACAATTTTCTGTGGCAGATTCAAAACATTTCATCAGTTCAATATCTTGTCAATAAGGAGTTAAATAAAACAAAGATAAGTATTGTGTATCTGTAGGGCCAGGCTGAAAGAAAGAGTAAATTCCGACACAACAGGGCAAAATCAAAAACAGTCGACCACGAAGGGACTCGAACCCTCAATCTTCTGATCCGAAGTCAGACGCCTTATCCATTAGGCCACGCGGTCAGATGCTGTAGTGACGTCATGCCTATGCGCCTCATGACAGAGTCGCTAATGCGATGAGCCACATGACCACATGACAGTGTTCGCAGCTCCGCGGTGTGAAAGCCTTCATTTCTGTTTTTTTGTTTTTTTCGTTTTGGGACAGCATCGATTATCAGATCTCACGAACGCGCGCTTACCTGTGGTCACGTGGTGTTACTCGGGTTAAACGAGCAAGCTTAACATATAAAAGTAAGATAGATTAGGAGAACAATAGTTAAATGTTAATGCAGGTAGCCTGTTGATTCTGGATATTTAATATTTCATTTTTCACTCTGGCTGCTTAAGACAAGGATCGATATGTGACAACTAAAACATTTTCATGTATTTTATGATATACAGAGTGTCAACATTTCTAACTTTTGTTAGAAAGTGCAGTCGGTATTTTCCGTTTGTTTATGATCGAAAGAAAAAAAAAATAGATTTACATTGGAATTGATATAAAGCAATTCCAAAAATAAATGTTCACATTGATTGCTGAAAGTTGTGGTAGCCACGAGGCCTTTTTTGTACTTATGTCTGTCTGTCTGTCCATGTGTTTTTAGTGAGGAGAGTAGTTTGGGTATCGACCACGCTGAGGAGATGGAGCTGTTACTGGAGAATTACTATATGCAGGTAGTGTCATTTATCTGATTAACTAACAGATATAACAAATGTTTTACTTTTCTTTATGAAATAATTAAAGTTATTAATATGACTAAATTAGAGTTTGTATTAATATGAAATAATAAAAGTTATTGAAACAAACTAATAATAACTAATGACTGCTCAACGGTGAATTTATGTAACATATTGACATTTTTCACTGAAGTAAGTTATAGCTGAAGAACTAGTCCATCTGACTGGATGTAACTTGTTTATCTTTGTGTGCACACTTATGCTTACCTGCACTTATATTGTTGTGTAGAGATCAAACAGTTCACAACTCAAACAGATCACAATTATTGAGACCAAAATTGTCACAGTTTGCAGTATTGTCATGGTTTTGATCAAATGTGCTGAGAGTGTTTAGAAAGTACTGATGCACACACTGAAACTGTTTCACCAAGTTTTATACTGAAAACCTTTCAACAATATGAAATGTCATCATGTCCTTTGCAATGTCAGTGTTTTCATTGATGCAAAACAAACCCATGTTGCATGCTGTGCCTGCATCTTGGAGACTGATGATGCTGGACAGTATTTTCTGAGTTTTTCAAAGTGACATAATCAAACACAGTTCTCTTCTTGTGGTGTTTAACCTGTCCTCGCCTCTCTCATTTTGTTTGATCAATATCAAAAGCACTGAATCATAATGTCAAATATCATCTGTGGACAACGCAGTGAGTGAGTGAGCTGTTGAGTGTGCTGAGTGTGCTGAGTGTGCTGAGTGTTCATACAGTGATTGTGAACTTCTCCTTACAGGCTGAAGAGCTGGGGAACAAGGCCAGAGAGCTGAAAGGGCTGATAGATGACTCAGAGAGTGTCATCTTTATCAACCTGGACAGGTACACACACACAGACACACACACACACACACACACACACTTACTGGGTATCAGTATGAATACATGTATGTGTATGTGGAAGATTATAAAGTCTATAAAATGGATGGAGCTTTCAAACTAAAATACTATTTAATATTATTTAATAATATTCTTCACTGGAAACTATTCAACAATTTTTCTAAAAGATCTGAACCTGCCACACACATGTACCATTGCCTGGTAGTGACACATTAGTACCAGGTGCCCATAAATCAAAGGAAAATCTATTTTTTGATACAAGATGTTACATACACATACACACACACACATACAAGATATTTTTTGTAAATAATGGCTATTTAAATAAACACATTTGTATTCTTTGTAGAATGTTTGGCCTGTTCAACATGTCTTTTCATAAAAGTTGTCATGTTTTGTATGTTTCTCTGCCATTTACAGGATTTTGTTTCCGACTGCTGTGGTGATACTGTAACGGTCAATGTGTATAGTTGTTGTAACATAATGGTTAAAGCATAAGTTCACAATATTTCAAGTCTGTCTTAAAAACATAGTCAGGTGTCCAAATATATTGTATTTATTGTATTCACCCCACATTTAACCAGACAAATCCTGTTAAGAGAAACCTGGTCGACACAGCAGCATATAAACCGTTACTCTCATCAATAATAACCACAAATGATCCTTGAAAACAGATTTTTTTTCTTGCTTTAATAATTCCTCTCGTTCATACTGGCCCTTCCTAATGTGTGTTCATTGTAACTGAATCAGGGACAAAATACACTGCTCATTTTGTGTAAAAATGGAGTCAAAACCTGTTTCAATATTTTTTATGTACTAAGGCTGACAAATAGAAGATATATTTATGTCCCCTTGAAGCCAAATTATTTGTTGGCTCTACATGTGCTGTCTTTTTTATTCCAGCCATCGTAATGTGATGATGCGCCTGAATCTGCAGCTGACGATGGGGACCTTCTCCCTGTCCTTATTTGGTCTGATTGGCGTGGCCTTTGGAATGAATTTGATGTCGTCCTTCGAAGAGGTGAGACAGCTTCCTGCTGAAGAATTGTATCAACGCTAGGATTTGAAAAAGTTGCTTGTTGTAATGTATATGTAATGGGTTTTGTTCTGTACATATTGTACTTTTGTTTGTTTATACCCTCATATATTTATGTGTTTGCTTGTTTGTGTTTATCACCAGGATCCTCGTGTTTTCTGGCTGGTAACAGGCTTCATGTTCTTGGGCAGCGGGCTGATATGGAGACGACTGCTGTCATTTTTGGGACGACATCTAGAGCCTTCAGTGCCCCCACTGGTATTATACACACACACTTACATTGCCCACATCGCCATTTTTTGTCTTTCATTAGATGCTTAATATAATAGTGTATCCCTTACTCTGACACCTCATCTAATGGAATAAAAATCTTCCCTCTGTGCATGCACTAAGACCACTTCTCACCCTAAATTGCTGATATAATGACTGAACATATTTTTATTCAATAACGTCAGATGAAAGAGTGGTTTAAGATCACATTCTTACTGTCATTGCTCCTGTTTGTGATACAGATTCCTCCAGTTTGGAAGAGAAATCTGAAAGCATCAGATATCAAGGCGGGAGTCAGATGATGTTCTACCTCCACTCTGTAAAGTGACACAGACCTCCTACAGACTCTGCAGCTTTAAAGACAATTGTTTAAGTACCCTGGACCTCCTGAATTCTCTACTAAGGCTGGAGATTTTTATTTTTTAACACGTCATTGTTTTACTCCCCTGTGCCTACAGCATAGACTGACCTCATGTGTGCTTCTGTGTCCTCATCATTGTATTTCTCGTACTGTCGGCGTTATTCCAGATAGTTGATTAGATGTCCTCATGTCTAATCATATCTTCATATGGATCAAACGTGGGCACAGAGTATTGCTCTGTCGTCACTGGTTCAAGCAGTGGATGGATGCGTGGGCGAGTGGCAGCGTTGCAACTGAAACAGATAATTAATAATGTGATAACCACCTACATGCAGTTGTAAGTTGCCTCATCTCGCAGGTGGAACATTTGTGTTAAAAGGACTAAATCAAATTAATTTAATTTAAGTAAATGTGAACCAAATTAATGTGTGAAGTCCACCTTTAAGATTTATAAAGTGTTATTTCCTCTCTGATCTGTATTTAAGTAAGAATTAGCCCTGAAACATTCACCTTTGTGAAAAACAAAGGTTTATTAAGTGACAGTCTGGTATCTGATGTGATTGTCAACATAATTGATTAAGAGTAAAAGCAAATTTTCAAGCCGTTCTGAGGGAGCAATGGCTATGGTCATTTTTCCTAATTCTTGTCTAAAAAACATGATATGACAAACTTCATAACCAGGCCACCATGTTGAAAAAAACAGATGTGGAGAGGACAGAGAGGGACATGCACGCCCTGCCACCCGGATAAACACAGAAGCTCTGATTATGTCATATTTTGCATATTTAACAAGAAAAAAATATTACCAGTTTGTTTTGGTTGGATTTTGATATTGTGTCTCACTTTGTGAACAAAACACAATTGACGTTTGTCCAAAAATATATAGGTCTAAATACATGAGGAACTTTCAGGAGTACGACTTTATAGCTGTCATTGACTTTATCCTGTTCCTGTTAGCATGAAAGCTATAAGTCATCTAAATGTTAAAGGAGGAACGTCAATGAAAATGTACCAAAAGAAAGTACTGCCTTACAGAACTGTGAATTTTTCCATATCCTTCACCTTTTGACTGTTGTAACCCTGTGTTATATTTAATGCCTATAAAATATTCAGCATTCTTGGTATTTTTCATGTTTTCTTATGAACCACATTCAATCACAGTGGATCAAATTTTTTTTTTTTACACTGAACCACAAAAGAAACCCCTGTCGGTGCACCTTTGGCAGTAGTTAGAGCATCGACAGACTTGTGTCAAACAATCCTGATTACATCCATTGAATAAAGTAAAATAAAAACTGAATAACCATATATCATCACTGTAGAGTGATAAAACTATTGGAGCCTTAACAGTGATGGATTCCTCCATAGTCGTGTTTCTTGTGTGGTGTGAACATTGTCTTGAGTGCTGTGACGGAAAAAATGAAGTTAGTCAATGAAGAAAAGTTTCTCTGATTTAAATATTTTCCAACCAAATAAGTTTTGTTGTGTTAAATTATTTTAGTTAAAAGAAAAAAAGATTTTCTTGTTTTTAATACTTCAGGTTTATCTGTCAGATTTGGCTTGCTGTCATAACCAATCTTGTGCACTAGAGGGAGTCCAATCTACAGTTAAAAATTCAGTTTCTTAGTTCAGCAGTTTCCAAACTTTCATGTCAAGGACTCCCACAACGGCTACATATTAGCCCACTGAACCCCAGTTGGAGAGGATTTTGTTTTAAGGAATTCCCTCCGAGTAATTTATTTTATATATAGGTTTGAAGATAACCCTTCCATCATCAAACAAGAATCACTGTCAATTAACAGTCAATCAAAATGACCAACCCTGTTTCTTCCCGTGTTGTTTCCACTTCCAAAAAATGTGATAGAAGTTAAAATATTGTATTCCTCCTTGTGCTGGGGACCCCTACAACCCACCCAAAAGAAAACCATTGTACTGGCTGATGCTTCTCTACATACTTAAGTATGTAGAAGTGTCATGATTTTGTCTACTTCTGAACTATACACTTTATATGTCATAAAGGAGCAGCCAGTGCTTACAACTTTGTGTGGGCTGTCAAATTGATTCACTTACTGGTTTTAAGACTAAGGCTATATTAATGTTTTTTAGAGAAGCTGCTGCATTGTGGTGTAGCCTGATTACTACTTTTTCCTTTCACAGAGGTTACTATCAATGTAGTATGTTGGAGTCACCAAAGTGAAAATCCATTGTTTTCAGAGAAGAATTCATCGATATTTTTTCAAGTACAACACACGATGGGCATTCCCAAACATCACAAGGTGTATATTTGCCATCCTACAGCAATAGGTTAGGTTAGATTAGGGTAGGGTAGATTAAAGTTAGGTTAGAATTTAGCTGTTCACAATGTGGAAAATTGTCTTTGGCTTCATCACAGTCAACAACAAAAAAAAAGTTACAAAAAAGACAAAAGTACAAAAGAGGACAATAAGACTTTCAGTTAAAACACTTAATTGTGTAAAATGTGGAAAGTCTTTGGCTTCACCACAATCAACAAGGATGACGAATAAGACAAAAGTAAAAAACAGTAATTTTGGGAGAGATTTGAGCTCAGTCTCGGGCAATTAAAAGCAGCTCAATTGGCGTAATGCAAAATGCTGGTATTCAGCAAACATAAAACAAATGTTAATTGCACTTGGGACATATTAATTTCTTGTATGCACACACTAGTAAATAGCTGATTTTAAGATGTATAACTCAGCCCAAACTGAGCTCACCTACTCAGTATTTGAGTTTACCACATAATAAATTACGTCAAGTTAGATTAGGATGATTTTTCGTGTTTTCCCCTTGTCATTCCAAAATATACTCAATTTCCGTGTCCTTTCACACAGGAATGCCTGTGTGTGTGTGTGCGTGTCCACTGAGAAACGCCCCCAGCCATGTGGATGCGCATACCTCAATGAACGTCACGCCGTGCTGACGTCACCGCGGAGCCACGCTGCAGTGCCAGTCCAAACAACTTTTCCAGAGGAACTCCACATCATATCGCGTTCAGGAGCCGACCAACAAACTGCAGAGATTTAACAAACGTAGCCGAAAACACCAGCGAAAACGTGTCGAGGAATAAGCGAGACGACATAATTAGCTGTCGAGTGTCTTCACTTGCTTTATTTTCTCATTATATTTTCCCGTTCAACTGCCGTTTCTTTTTGGAAGTTAAGATGAAGAATCTGCGGTTGTTGTTCCTCGTCGGGCTGGCGACTGGGTTCATCAGTGAAAAAGTAAGTAACTTTAACTTTTAATTGTTATTTTATGTAAAAGAAATATCGAACAACTAAAGTTAAACGAAGCATGAATCTTATTTTACACGTTAAGGTGGATTTTTTCTGCTGTTTTTCCTGAGTAAAGGCACTAATTAGCCGTTAACATAGAACAAGCAACCGTCCATAACGCTGAAGTTCGTTCCGTCGCGAGTTTTTTTCTGTTGGTGTTTCCCATCCAGGCTTCCCAGAATATAAATGAGAAATGTCTAAAAGTGCCCTATATCTAATGTTATACAGTCTTAGCTTGTTAATTATGTTCAGTTTGTTAACATACCTTTCCCTAATTGGTCCACCTGGACGTTTTATAGTCTGAGCTAAAAAGCATAGCCGTTTTTTTAAGCATAAGGAAATGTTCTCCTCCAGGAAGCACAAGTATTTACATAAAGATAACGTTATTGTGTGGACTAATGCTGGTTTCGCTGATATTATTCATCCATGGACTGTGTGTTCAGGCCAAGTTCAGGCGTCCAGTTTGGTGTCAAGTTCACACAGGGCCAAGTCTGTTCAGCCTCTAGCTCACAGCATTGACATTTATGCCTAAACCTCCAGACATGACCTGCATTTTTCACATGCATAGTTTTAAAATGTCATTATTTGCAAAAAATGAATTCTGTATCAGAGCACAATTAATATTTAACTGGGATAAACATGATAAGAATGACAAAATCCTTCTGCCTGACCTGACAAGGCACAAACTAGACACATCTCTCCCTGTATTTCCCCTTCTTTCTCCCTGTGTGTGTGTCTGTTGTAAAGCTGGAAAACACCTGGAAATGACAGGCCAAAGCGAGCTCTGTACATTGTCACAAGTGCAAAAATATCCCGGTTGCATGATTTATTGACTGTAGAAATCCCAAATGCTAGGCCAGGGGGCTTCACCGCCTCTCCAGAAATGCCTGATATGTTTGATTTATGGTCTGTGTATTGTAAAAGGGAGAGAGCTGAAACCTGAGACTAGTCCTGGTGGATATGTGTAGCAGGAACTGACAAGGCAGTAAACATTGGCTAAATATTGAAAGAGTTGAGAAGACAGTGAGGAAATGAATACAGTTTTAAAGTTATTGCTTTCCCACTTAAAGGGACAATTCACCACAAAATCAAACATACATATTTTCCCCCTGACCCGTAGTACTATTTATCCATCTAGATTGTTTTGGTGTGAGTTGCCTAGTTCTGGAAATATTGACTGTAGCAATGTCTGCCTTTTCTTGAATATGGAAATAGATGGCTTAGGCTGCACAAAGTACATTTGGAAAACTCAATAATAGAGCCCAACAGATTGGTCAACCAGTATTATTGGCCCAATATTGGCCTATCACAAATACATCAGTCTATATTGGTGTCAGCAAATATGTTGTTCGATATTTGAAAACTATTTTTGAACAGAATGTTGTTTGTTAACTTTAAAGGCAGGATTCAGTGTCTTTTAATCCATAATAAGTCATAATAAGCAGCATGTTTTGGGTGAAGAATCCCCTACAATCATCACTGTTGCCCTCTGCCTGTATTTTTTTTTATCTTCCCATTATTTCACTTTGCTCAGGACGCTTTACCAACCCAAAACATCACTATTTGACATCCTGGGAATGAGACTCCACAATCAACTATCCTTCTATTTGTGATTAATACACATGCTTATTTATAATTATTTTAAAAATACCTTTTGCTGTTTGCTGTTTCAATGTTCTGATATAATTTTTGGATGATAGTTTATTTTTATACTGTAAAATATCCTGATTCCATTACATATCTTTGTCACAGGTGTTATCCACTTTTGAGGGGTCATTCCAAAAAGTGTGAGCTTATGTATATTCTATTTTCTATATATTATATTTTGTATCAAGAATATCGGCCAATATATTGATGTTGGATTTTTTGTTCACCCAAAAACAGTACCAGCAAATCCAGTATTGGCTGGGCTCTTATCAGCAATGTCTCTTTCCAGAAATCATGATTTGGTTATGTCTGTGAAGGTTCTCAGTCATCCAGGTCATGGTATTTGTAGCAAGGTTTGTTGTAGGCAACTGGACTTCATAGAGTTCTTGAAGACGTTTCGCCTCTCATCCAAGAGGCTTCTTCAGAACTGAAGAAGCCTCTTGGATGAGAGGCATGATTTGGTTACTCAAGACAATTCACAAACCTTGTTGTGAGCAGTTTTGCGTAGGAACTATTTTTTTGGTAGTAGGAAAGTAGTTCTAGGAACATTATGTTTTATAAATGGATGTGTTTGTTGAAAAACAACTTTTTTAGCTGCTTACTTGTACTTTAATCATCTTATAATGTGTGCCATACCCTGCTCTACACAAACTTTGATTCCTCTTTACTTTATACCACTAATATACAGACTCCAGTCCTAAATTGCTGGGCGTGATGGGTTACGGCATATATTCAAACTGTCTCTTTCTCTGAGTGTGGCTGTAGAATTACTGGTTAGTTAGTCAGGGATGTTGCGCACATCTCTAAGATGAATGTTGAAACAGGCCTTCTGCCCATGACACTTTGTGAGCCGGTGGTGTCATTTTCTGGATGGATGACTCACATTGAGTCCTGCTGGGCTTGTCCAGACAAGCACGTAACTGCGTGGGATGCACACAGTTTTCTAGAGTAGGCAGGAAGAAGTGTGACACCTGTTCTCATTATTATTGATTATTTTCACAGTTCTTCTAAAATAGATTATCATTCACACACGATAAAAGGACTAATTGAAAAAAAAAAAAACTGATGAAATGATAATCCATGGATACCAGTTTGACATGCCCAGCTGTGGAGAAGTTTCATGTGCTCTCCCTTTATCAGTAGCGAGGTATTAGTCACGACATATTAGTCACAACATACTTCTGTATAGGAAGACAAGACTGTACACATCTTGTCTGTCTGACAGTATCTGATTGGCTGCCAGACTGTTTCTATGACATTTTTGTAACTTGTTTGTCGTTTGCCTAACTTTCAATCTCAGCATGTCCTGGAGGTATTTTCACACAATTGTCAGATAAGCACAACTAGACCCGAATGAGTTGTAAAACCAGAGCCAACAGGTTTTTTTTTTTTTTGTTTGTTTTACTGGGGACATACCAGTGTGGTTTTTACCACATGTTAATGGTGAAGGGACTGTCTCTTTGCTCCAACATGGAGCTTTTAGCATTTTAATCCGTAAACCATGCAGTAAGTCATTTTGTAAGGATGTTGATTGTTGAGTCTCATTCCCACCTTGTCAAATTACCAACTTTTAGGATTGGTGGTTCAAAGAGGTGGTTGATTTTTGAGTGTCATTCCCAGCTCACGAAAAATAAATATATTTTCGGAATGAGACTCAACAGTCAACTATCTTACTGACCTGGGATTGGTCAAAGTGTCCCCTCACAGGCCAGGTTTTCTAAAGCCTGAAAACGGAGCCAAGATGAAGAACAGAAGTCCACTTTTCTCTCATACCACTTGATTTACATTAGGCTTAAATGTTATTATGGAAATTTTACCCATTGAAGTCAAAAAATAAACTGCCTAACCTTTAACTGATGAAAAACTTGTCTTTTGCCAAACAGTTTGGACTCGGATCTTTGGTTTTGGGTCAGCAGATTCAAATAATTGTGATACATATCTAAATTAAGGACATCATGATATCCGTTCTGAATAAGACAAAAGAAGATACTGTGTAACTTTCAGGCTAGTATTACATGCAATAATTCAGGAGAATTCTTGTATACTCATGTTTTTTTATGTACAATCCTACCAAACTCAATCCTGTCCTACAGAGTTGTAACAAAACTGTAAAATGTCTGTTTGCCCTAAATTGTCCCCCATTTATTTTGTTGTCAAATAATTTTGCCGTAAAGCCTTTGGAGACTGTAACTACTGTTAAACAACTAAACAATCATATGATGTTGAGGGGTCAGACATTTCATGACTTGTAGCCTTGGTCAAACACACACCCCCATGAACGCAGTGTTGTGTGCTGCTGCTGCTGCTGCTGCTGCTGCTATCTAGATGGTGATGACAGCTCTGCTGTGTACTTGACTGTTACACAACCTCACTCTTGGTCTGCCTGCTCTCTCATTATCATTGACTTCTAGCTCATTGGGGAAATATTTTACTGTCATAACTTTGAATCCAGCGGGCACAAAAATATGCATTTGTTGCTTAATAATGCACTCATACAGTTTCCCTATTCAATGCCTGTAGTGTTTTATCACTGCAACCTGGCTGTTTCCAAAAAGCTGTCTTCACTTGGAAAAAGCACCAGGATACCAGATGGTTATATACGGTCTGTGTGTATGTATGTTTTCCAGATGTGTGTAACCTCTGAGTGACTCAGTCAAGTCTGTCAGTAAACCCTAATGCATAACTTCTTCCCAGCATGGGGGGATGGACAGAAAAAGTTATACTTGATTTTATTTTTTTATTTTTTTATTTTCTATGTCCCATTGTCTGAGCATGTGTTTAAAAATGTTTAGTCAATTAATCATTACTCAATCAACAGAAAATGATTCACCAATAAATCTGATAATCAATTAATCGTTGAAATTGCTGAAATTTGAGGATTTGTTGCTCGTCTGTTTTTATTTAAGTGTAAACTGAATGTGTTTGAGTGGTTGACTGTTTGGACATACGAAATATGAAGACTTCACCTTGAGTTTGGGATTTGCCATGGATACTTCCTGGTATTTCCTGACATTTTATTATTCAAATGATTAATAGAAAAAAATCAACAGATTAATCACCAATAGTAATAATATTTGTAAGCTGCAGCCCCTCTGCACATGTCATGGTAGGCTAGGCAAGAATTCAACTATTATCAATATGATCATTTATAGACCTTTATCTCAGTATCATGAAAATATCATCTATATGCGATTGTGCATAAATCTGAAAAGTTGATTTTGTTTTATCTTTTTTTGTTTGGCAATCCATAATTTGAATGGCACCTGAGGTCACAGTAGGACCAGGCTAGTTGTTGTGGCCTTAAAAGGGAATCTAGCTCATTTTCCAGCATTTATGTCTTTTACAGGAGTTGCTCTCCTTCATCAAACCAAGACTTTGGTCAACCAAGAGCAGTGATGTGAAACCTGGAAATAAGAGCTTGAAAGTTTTTAGCTGAAAACTGTCTTTGGTCACCCACACAAAAAAAGTTAGGATAGTGTATCAGCAAAACACACGGGAAAGGCAGCATGAACATCACATTTGTATGCCTGCAGCAGTTCCAATTCTGTGAAAGTGTCTCTGTGTGTTTCGTTTTGACAAGCACAGCATCTGCTTTTGCAATCCCTGGTTGAAGACAGCAAGAATGTGAGAGCCCCTTCTGCTATTTTAGTTAGCCCTGGCATTATGAGACTCTGCTGTCTTTTGAAAATGGATGTTAATGGTTTTCTCTTGGCCTGTTTTGCCACAATGTGAACACAACATCTGGTTTGTCTCAGAATGGGTTTTCTCTTGTTACGTCACAGTTAGCTCAAATAAAAAACAGGTATCTCAGAAGTCACAAAGGAAATTGAGCTGGTCTGTGTAGAATGAAGCGACTGGCATTATTAGGTGAAGTGTGTTAGTCTGTTATAAAGTAAATACTGAAATACACATCTGTCTTATTTAACTCTCATTCTGTTCTTCACTAGCAGAAAAAATATTTCCTTCTGAGTAATTTGTGTAAAGGTACCCTGCCAAATGAAAGGCTATCATTGGCACAAATAGACTCAAAAAGAATGGATTATACCTTTCCTTTCCTTGTGTTAATATTTATTGCACTAAAAGTTCAAGCTGTACACCTTCTCATGCATCTTCTCCTATGTCACCAGCACCTGTTATATGGGGAAACATACAGTACTGTCCCTGTGTCTCCACCTCCTCCTCCTTTTCCTTTCTCCAGTCTCCCTTTTCTCCCTCTCTCAGCACCTGTGTTAGTGGAAGCATAGTATACATACCAGACATACTTCAGGTCTCAATGGGCCATATTCATCCATGTCTGTGTGTGTATGTGTGTGTGAGAGAGTCTGTCTTGTTGTCTTACTACTAATGTCTATTGAGCCTTTTCTCTATTTTTGAATTTCAGGCCCATTATCAGCTTGCTGGTCTTCTTTTTACCTGACCATAGCTTGTTTTATTCTGCTATAGGCAGTCATTTTTCAACAAGCTAATGAGTAACATCATGTTTTGAAGTAACTCATGTCTTTGGCTGAGGCCTAGTTTTCTTTGTCAGTCTAAGCTCCAGAGGCGAGACAAGTAGGTTTTGGTTTCCATCACACTCCCTTGCATAGTGTTTGAATTAGTGGGAAGTTGTACTGAGCTACAGTCTTAAATATGAAACCGTTTTTTCCCTGTGTGTGTGTGTGTCCACTTATCTTTGAAGCTGCTCCATCTCTCCCTCCTCCTCATAAACACACTTCAGATCTCTGCTGTCTGTCTGGATCTGTGAAGTGTCACAGATTACTGCCACAGCATATGAAATGAAAAAGAAACCAGTGTCCATCTACTGTACACGCTACAGTATGTATGCAGTACACATTGTGGTTAAACTCACAGACAGCAGTGAACACTGACATATTTGGCCAGCATAGGTCATTGGTTGTGAGAAGTATTGTCTTACTCCCAAACTGTAGAGACGTTCATATGTTCTCCATTAGTGGAAGGAATTCTGCAAGTGTGAATAAAGGAGATCTATGCGTCTCCTTTTCAGGTCTTTGTTGTTGTTTTTTCTCTCCTGCTTGAATTATAACGTGTAATTTTTTTCTCTCTGTTCCAGCTCTTCGTCTCCTCCCAGTCACCCTTCTCCCCAGGAGATGACCTGTACTTAGAGGGGCATACGTCAGGTGACCTCCCCATAGATGATGAAGATGGTGAGGATGGCGGCTCAGGCTCTGGATCAGGAGACTATCGTAAGGAAACCACTGTTTTTGTTTTGCTTTATTGTTTTTATTAATGGAAATTATTTTGGGTCACATTTTTTGTTGTGGATGTTTTAGAAATCATATAAATGAGATAAATATAGGGTTTAAAATAGTAAAATGAATGCAAAGTTAAAATTTATCTTGTGGACTTTTTTATTAGTCAAATCAGGACTTAAATATTCCCTACAGGGGATTAGTTTTACAAACATTTTCCTCCTCTCAGGGTGTGTTTCCTACTCAGTTACACATGTCAGAAAAATGAGCAATACATGTACTGTAGACACACGTGCTCCCATATTCAGACAGAAGCACTCACTCACTCACAGAGTGCCAGATGTTTGTCCTGAGGTGATGTGGAGTTAACCAGGTGAGGTTTTATTGGAAGAGCACAGATGTCAGATTACTCTCAGGCTTTATTATCAGTGACTCACCTAACTGCCCACAGTGAATCATGTGTTGAATTGTTTAGTGGGACCATTCAGTGAGATCACATTATAAACTCAAATGAGGTTTTGTAAATTTCAGAAAGTTACAGACTGCATTCATCCTACATGCTAAACGAGCTATGCCCAGTTGCAGAAAACCACCAAGGTTTCCCTTTAACTTTCAATTAAGGGTTCCTTAGGGAAAAAATGAGTTACATGAAATCACCATAAGGATTCTCTTAGGATGTTTTAAGGGAAAACCCTTAAATCTTCAAGTGTTTGTCCATTGCTACTTAAATATTCCCTCATGCATTGCTAGAAGGTTATTAGTAACTATTTGCATCAGAAAATTTTAAGGAACACATAACAGTCCCTTAAAAGTGAAATTGTTGTGAAACAAAGACAATGGCTGAATTTATGGTGTTTGAAGAGGAGGAGGAGATGCCGAGATGCCTTTTTCAGGGGAGAGAAAACCCACCAGACACTATGATACCCCTTTTCCACCAAGCTGGTTCCAGGGCTGGTTCGGAGCTAGAGCCAGACTTAGCACCAGTTCTTTGGTTTTCCACAGCCAAAGCACCGGCTCCTGGCTCTCAAAACTGGTGCTAGGCAAGCACCAACTCTTTGCTGGTCTAGCGGAAAGAACCACGTTACGTCGGGAGCTACGGGCTTACGTCAGGGGCTGGGGGCGGGGTTATTGAACAACCAAAGCAGAGTGAACACAGCAGCCGAAATCGACAGGCTGAA
>JAJHUR010130552.1:21176-39053 GCA_027495735.1 Lutjanus campechanus | reverse complement strand
TGTGAACTGTTGCCAAGGCAACTGTAGACCACTGACAAGGGGCTTATTGGTTTCATGAAGTGACTGGCGTGTGTGTGTGTGTGTGTGTGTGTGTGTGTGTGTGTGTGTGTGTGTGTGTGTGTGTGTGTGTGTGTGCATGTGTGTGTGTTCTCACAGGGCGCTAATGAAAGGCATTCATCATTCTGGTCTCTCTATCTTTACCACTGATTTCTGACGACCTCACACACACATGCAACACACACAGATGCACACTGCTAATCGCTCCCATCATGGTGCCTACAGCTCTGAGTGTGTGTGTGTGTGTGTGTGTGTGTGTGTGTGGAGGAGGATAAACTACATGGGGGGCAGGAGATAACATATTAAACATTCCTCCTGTCTCCACCTCCTCCAAAACACCAGAGAACACACACACCACACACTAAACTCATGCGCGTGTGTGTGCATGAGAGTGTGTGTGTGTAAGAGAGAGGTGTGTGTGTGTGTGTGTGTGTGAGAGAGAGAGAGAGAGAGAGAGAGAGAGAGAGAGAGAGAGCTCAGGCTGCTGGAATAAAGAAATGCTAATCTGCTCATTGAGTATTCAACAAACCAAATGTTTGCCTTGGGAAAAAAAGCTCCGCTTAAGGGACTAATTACTACAAGTGCTGGATGTAATGCTGCTCTGTTGCTCCCTCCTTCCTTCACTAGTCAGACATGTGCTTTTTTTTTTCTTTGCTCACATTGGGGTTTCCTTTTCACCCACTTCTTCTTTCTTCCTCTTTGTCTCCATTTCCAAAAATCAGAGAGTTTTAAAATACATAATTTTAATGGGGAATGCATAATTGATGAATGGATCAGAGGATACTAATCTTCTGATGGAGAAATTATGGCAGTAAAGAGGATTTTTCTCTTGTTGTTTTGTTTCTGTTGTTTGTTTTGTATCATTTTTTCTCCTTTTACTTTTTTTTTTCATATTCTTTATCTGTGTGAGCTGTCTGCTAAAAAACAACAATTTTAGGTTTTCAAACTAAATATTTAACTCTAAATTGTGACCAGTAGTTGTATTTTTTATTTTGATTGCTCCAATTCATAACTGGGATACCCCTGTGACAAGCCTTAGTGGATTTTGGCCTCTCTTACATATTCTTGTATATTGTTCAGTTTTTTTTAAACGTGTAATAATAAATCAGATCAAATCATTATTAAATAATATTAAAGTGATGAGCTACATTTTTGAGATGAAGCAGTGAACATCGACCAAGTTTTATATCTGAATATAAAATGTACAAATGTATAAAATGTTCAGTATATATAGTTAACATCTAAAATTAGAAAAATTTCATCACAGTTATTTACACTGTGAGTTTATAATAAAACCCCACATTATTACCATACCATGTTTATCATAACATGTTTGGACTCTTGATTTTCTGTTCTGTCATATTTGACACAGTTTTGAAGTGCAGTCTCACTTTATGTTATTTGTATATGATATCAAATATTAGTCTTCAGTCACCAGCCGGCGTGTCACGAATGAAAATGAATAAAGAATTTTGGTGGGGAATGTTGATGGGAGGAGAAGAGATTTCTTTCAGCTAAATTGGTTTGTTTGCTTTTCCTTTTCTCTGTATCGCAGCTTCTGTCATCTGTTTAAGAAATTCAGCTACATTTTAAAAAATAGATCTTTATCAGTGAAAAGAAATCAGACTTCACTACCAGCACACCAGTCTGAAAAAGAAAGAACATAAAGGAAGGACTTACCTTGACTGAGTCTCTGTCTGAGGAGGCGGAGGGCAAGAGACAGAAAAAAAAGACAAATGAAGGCATTTAGGTCTGAGCAACACGCACAATAATGCACAGACACACATACGAAAAATAACAGATAATGGTTAACTCACACACACACACACACCGAGGGAACATTAATGTCAGCCAAGACTAAACTAAATTAACTCAGTATCTGTTTATTTTAGCAATCAATAGCCTACAGCATGTTAAGCGAAATGTTCTGATGGGAAACAAAACAGAAATACAAGATTATACGCTGGCCACTACAGTGACTCATCCGCGAAGTCACTCAGTATGAACACCCTGTTTGCATAAAGACGGACACATGAGGCACTGCAACAGCACCTGCAAGGTTTAAACACGGTTTTCAACTAACTCTGTTCTGAGGAATTCAGCTAAAAGCTGTTCAAAACCTGCAGGAGACTGCAGGATAACATTAGGTCACATCTGCTATTGTAACTCTAGCCTCTCAGTCGCCAGAACCTCTCAGTTCATTTTTGATTTCCAAGGAGCATTATCAAGGGGCACAGACCAAAATGCGTCTGGATGCAATTGGATTATCCGAAAACCAGTCAAACCAGAGCAAAAAACGTGTGACATAGCACTGAGCAACGGAAAAATGGAAAGAGACTACAGCCTCTATGGATGAGCTGTGATGGTGTAGCATCAAAATGCCAGTGAACCTACATATATACTTACATATTTTGGCATCTAAATGACTAATAGGTACAAAAAGCTTTGGAATTGATCAAGTAGATCAGCTCATCTGACAGCTGCAAAAAAGGCTGCCGTGGCTGCAACATGATCTGTGGGGGGCAACAGCGCCCATCAAATTATGTCCTTTAAAAGTGCTTGTTTTTACCACCGACAGGCTCACAATATTATTCAAGGTGTCTGACAACATCATGGAAAGGATCCCTTTTTTGTTAGTAGTTTAGAGTAAGATCCTTCTTATTTAAGCAGAAACAAAACAGTAATTTTACCATGCGGAGTATCATAAACACACTTCATTAAAACTCAGCAGAAACTATATAAAACTCACCTAAACTATATTTGTTAGTCTTTCAACTGTTCCAACAATCACCAACTCTGATTTGATCTTGTTTGTTTCATATCAAACCTGCCCCATATTAGAGAAAGAGTTGTGATAAGCTTTAACCACATCCAGGTTGGCTGAAAATCTGTCTGAACAGGAAGAGGCACTGATGCAACAGTCAGAGCAAATAAAACATACTTGCAGATTCATCTGGTTCTGAGGCTTACAGTTCTCTATTCTCTGTTGAGATTAGTCAAGCTAGTAGATTTAACACACAGTGCATACTATGCAGACATGATAAGCTCTTTGTAATTAGTAAAAAAAAATGCTTTTAAGGTCAACAGATTAACACTGAAAATGGGGACATTGGTCAAAAAAGTTACTGCATTTGCAAATTAAGAGGCCCAGGGTGTTAAAAGACACTACATCTGATAACAAAGTCACCAAATTACCAACAGCCTGCATTAAAACAAAGAAATGCATTTTAAAAGAGCTGTTATTCACTACACACACACACACACACACACACACACCCATCCACAGGAACTCAGCTAGAGATGGAATTTGATTGTTATTGATTTTGCTCCTAATGGGGGTAAGTATTACCTGAGTTAGCTTTGCTGCAGCTACAGGGCGAGGTTAACTGCTCGACTGCACTGTAAAAACCTTCACAGCCATGCTGCAACTTAGTAATTAAGAGCTGGCACACACTATTTCTATCGTACACACACACACGCACGCGCGCGCGCACACACGCACACACACACGTACAGTCGTCTCTATGTACTGTAATTAAATGCTTGAGCTCAAAGTCAGCTCGGAGAAGAAATAGAGGCGTTCTGCGTGTTCGAGAGAAAAGAGGCATCATGGTGGTTGTGTATCGCTCCTTATTAGGCCAATTAAAACGGCATAATGACAAATCGGTTTTTAATTGCTTTAACTGCTGTTCATTCAGAGTGCCAACAATTAAGCACCAGCATCAATAAAAGTGGTGGAGTATAATTCACAACTTTGACTGAATATTCCAGACATGTGAAATTAGTTTCATTAGTTGAACAAAAGATAAAAGCTTCAGTATTTATGTCTATTAAACACATTCAGCATCTGCCTATGAATAACATAAGTCTGTGCAATTTGTATTAAATATATTTTTTTTCTGTATTTAACTTGGATAAATAAAATGATATTTTAGTCTGGTATATACCCTTGATCTACAACTAGATAAATAATCTGTCAGTGAGTGTGAGAAAGAAAAGTAGGTTGAAAATAGAAGAGATTTACACACTGTAATAAACAGAGAATTTCAAGGCAAAACAGTCTTCACCAGGTTTTTGAGTTTTGAATCAAACTCAAACTCTTAAGTTTTGAAATAAACTAAACAAAGTTTTGCTGACCTATAATTGTTTGTCGTGATAATTAACTTTTCTTCCTTAGATAAACTTTAATCTCTGACTTTAATAAACCCCTCAAAATATCTATTTCAAATTGTTCACAGTGAGCTGTGAACTTGTCACGGAAATTATTTGGGTACTTGAAATCATGTTTGCAATTGATAATATAGTCTTATTAAATCAATTAAGAAATACAAATTTTGGGGGGTTTCCAAAACTCAAAGATTCAAGTTTATCTAAAGCAGAAAAGCTAATTATTCTAACAAAACATTATTAGTTGGTAAAACTTTCTCAAAAGTTAAGAGTTTGAGTTGGGATCAAAACTCAGAAATCTATTGAAGAAAGATGCCTTGAAATTCTGCATTTTCTCCATATTTTTCATTGTTACAGTGCAGCAATCTAATAACTATTTAATATGATGCAAGACTGTGACAAAATAGAAATTTCAACAACGAAAAAGATAAGATAAAAATGAAGCATGATGCAACAATTTGGTGAAGATTTACAAATTCCCCTCATGTGTTTGCATCATTCCTAGATGTGACCGTAAGGTGGAATTAAAATCCATTTTTGTATCAAATAAGGAGGAAATACCAAAACAAAAACTTCCCATTGTGACTGTTCAGCACACAAACAACCAGTAATGCACCTAAGACTTAGTGCAGACAAGAAGACGCCAACACCTGCACACACACTCACAGACAGACAGGCACAAACACATCAACACCTACTATAAGAGCGGGCCTCACCTCTGGGGTGTTCGCTGTTGTTGTCGTGGTGTTTCCTCTCGTCTTTGAGGGGCAGCTGGTGGCTCAGTGCCGAGGACAGAGCCAGGAGGCTGGCAGTACCGGCCCCAGGGGGCAAGGGGGGCTGGAGGCCTGCTGGGTGTGGCGTGAGCGGGATGGGGATGGCGTGGCCGTGGGAGAGGTGCTGCGCCTGGAGCTGCTGCTGCTGAACCACACACCGAAACAATAATTAGGCCTACTATAATGTTACATTTTGACTTGAAGCAGTCTGCAGTCTGAGGAGAGACAGACAGACAGGAAGGAGAACTGAGGCCAAAATAAGAGCCAAAAAAGACTACCATGGTTTAAAGGGACAGTTCTCTCCAGAATCAAAAATACATATTTTCCCCCTGGCCTTTAATGCTGTTTATCCATCTAGAGGTTTGGAGATATCAGTCGTAGAGATGTCTGCCTTCTCTTCAATATAATAGGAGTAAATGACACAAGTCCTGTTGTGCCAAAAGCATCAAAAAATACATTTGAAAGATTCAAACCCTGTGTTTCTTTCCAAAAATCATGACTCGGTTACTCAAGATAATCCATAGATCTTGTTAGGAGCAGTTTGATGTAGTAACTACTTTCTGTCTGCGGTAGAATCTTTTATTTTTATATTTAACATTTTTTATTTCATTTTATTTGGCTTTATATTTGATGTCATTCTACTCTGAATGTAATTGTTTGTATATTATACTGTATGTGTGTGTAGTATGAAAGAACTACAACTCTCATTTCGTTGTGCATCCTTGTGTTTTATAATGACAAATAAAGTGCATAGATAGTTCGATATTTATTTATTTACAGTGTTTCAATGTGCTCCTGATTAAGGTCCTAGCAACAGCAAATAAATAAATGAATAAATAAATAAACATAAGCAGTAAAAAAGACTGTATTTCTTTAATCAAAGAGTATGAAAATGATTTTGTTACTGTTTTTTTAATCAATAAAAGTTAATGAACATTTCTGATAAGTATCTCTTAAATTTAGCTGCTAAAGCATAACACAAGATTTCAGGCAGGACACTTTGCAGTTGAAAAATAAACTTTAAGCACTCTTAAGGAAAAACCTCCATTAGTGTGTTTAAATTACCACAAAGTATCTGATATTTTTTGTACTGCTATTTCTCATTACATTTCAGCCAATGTACTTGCTGATACTCATAATCAGGGATAAGATAAAAGTGTCTGATAGTATTTATCATGCCCATGTAAATCCACAGGCCTAAATCCAGTAGAAAGCAATCAACAGGTGTTTTCTGGAAAAACTCAAGGCACTCTTCTGTGATGAACAAATACAAAAAGCCTATTTTTCACTTTGTACATCTCCAAAGTTAAAAGCTTAACAAGTCCTCTTAAAAAAAAGACTCATTGAATCCTGAAAATACTGAATTTATTTAACTTAAGGTAAAAAAAAAAAAGGTTAAAAAAAACAACTCACTGATCTTTCTTGTTGTCCATTCATGTCTTTCACTTGCACTCACTTAGCATTAGCCGTTAGTGTTTAGCTTCACTTTCATCTTTTCTCTCTGTTCTCTCTTTTATTATGTGTTCATGTGTGTGTGTGTGTGTGTGTGTGTGTGTGCAATACACCCACTCCTATGATGGCATTGAGTTCAGCCATGGTGACCTGCTTGGCCCTCTCCACCGCCTGCACCACCTGCTGCTGATGCTGGGAGACAGACAGACAAAGACAATCAGAGAAACATACTGAAACAGCAGCTGAGATGGCAGAAAAAAAGACAATCTGCTAAATTCTGACATCTGGATTTTAAAGAGGGATTATGAAGATTATGACCTCTGTGGACAAACAGAAGGAACGACAACAACATTACAAATGTATTCCTCCCACACAACTCTCTGGTATAAATGAAGATGGTAAAAAAAAGGGCATCAAACAAGTCTGCACACCTGTGAATCAGCTGCTATCTCACATCTGTTCAAGATTATTTTCTCACATCAGAACAAAGCCATCAGTCTGTTTTATATCAAATCTGAATAGCAGCTACATAAATCACAGCTGACAGTTAGTCAAACACTGATTGACACACACTTCATTATCAGTCAGCACTGTTCATAAAAACTGACAAACTGTCTCATTAAACCAGCTTAAATGTGCACTATCAGAGTGAGCTACAGTATGAAATATGTTTTTCCTCATCAGTTTCTGGACAAAAGTATCCATCACATAAGTGAAACCCACAACTGACCAGATCTGTACTGAACTCAGTGCTTTGAAGTAGGCCTGGGCAATAAAACGATAGCAATATCAATGTGTGTGGCGATGTGTCTAACCTAGAGGAACACCTGGCCAAACACAAAATATGTCTAAAAGCCGAAGGGTTAAACACAAGTTTAACCCTCCATGGACGATGAAACTTCAAGTTGCCCTCCTGGTGGTTGAAAAAAAAAAAGGTTAACTGATGAAAGAGCAGCGCACGTCAAGATGGCCAGCATTTTCCATTTAAGTTCAAGCCTCAATCAGACCCAGAATCTGATCAGGAGTCTGTTGTGGACCAAAAATTACGACAGATGCATCAGAATGGTGAGTGCTGTTAGCATCTTTTGTTTATGTTGTAACTTTTCTTGTAACTGGCTGACACAGCTAATGCTAACTGTTGGTCTCTGTACTGATGAGTCCACTCTGCACAGGAGGTTTCAGGTTTCTTTGCCTGCATACAGCAGATTAGACAGCAATTGGCTTTCAAATTACATACCAAATCTAGCTTGCCTTGTGTATGTTTGAATCTAAAATTTTAGGGAAGTGCACAGACATCTCCACCTTCAGTAGGAATGTAAAAAATGTAAAAACACCTCTCTAGTGATGAACTTTGCTCAGAAGTCAGTATAGTCAAGCTGAGACATTTTAAGGGACATAAGAGATCTTTAAGTGAGACATCGACAACTTCAGCAACATTTTACTTAATTAGCTGGTTGGATAAGTTGTTGTTGGAGATAACTGGATATTTATCACTGTTTTGGTTGAGGTAGGATGGTTTGACTTATTCTTTACAAATTAAATTATATTTTTTATTATAGAGAGAGTACCAAAAAGGTATTTTGGGGGACTGGTACCAAATTCCAGGTGCTGGAAGCAGTTCAAATGTGAATGGTACCCAACCGTCCCTCTGCGTCTTCACTGCTGTTTGCTCATTATTTGGAGAATGAGTGCCCCTCCTCACTGTCTGACACTCACCAGTGGTTTCATTAAAACTCACTGGATAGTAAAAAATGAGCAGCTAATTAGGGTGTACCAGTTGGCCGAGTGTAACTTGCAGAGGCCAGTTAATTCCTTCTGTGGGGAGCAGCATGTTAAAACGAAGCAGGTGTTAAGACCAAGGGGGACAGTTCATGATCCATGTTTGCTAACAGGTCCATGATATACTGTAATACAAGTGGTCAAACATGCTGATATAAATACCTACAATGTCTAATGGAGAAGTCCAGTGTATATGCGATCCTGTAAGACAGCTATAACTATGAATTCTAGTTAATTCTGTTGTCTGCCCGCACGTCTCAAACTGGTGTAGCTTTAACAACTTTGACACAGAGAAACAGACGTATTTGTGAAGAGAAAGAGACAGATACCCAGAGAGGCAGACAGCTAACAGGCAAAGTCATCCAAAGGGTACAGAGCGAGAAAGACAGATCCAGACAGACGGTGAGAGAGAGAGCAGCGAGATTCATCCAGGAGCGCAAAACATCAAAGTAGGGCAGAGATGAAAGAGCTTATCTGGTGTGGAAATGAACCTGACCATCGAGTTCAGCTACACCTCTGCAGACTGAGTCTAACCTGCCTGAACGTGACCCACACACATGAAAAGATCCATCGGTCTGATGAACGTCTGCAAATGGCCCTTATACTGTTATTATCAATAATTCTAATAATTATAGACCCGGGACGGATTCCAGAAATTCAATAACTAACAATTTACTTTGTTATTTCAGCCACATCAGATGCTCTTGATTTCCCATTACAGTTCTTACGGTTCTTTAAAGTCCCCTTCCTTTTATATTGTGACATTATACTTGATGCAGGAACAAACTTTGTTGGTTAGCTGCCCAGATTTATTAACTGTTTCTAATTGCCTGCCATATCTGAGGGAGCCGCACACAAATTACTTCAACCTAAATGCAGAAAACAGCTGTGTAACATGTTGATTGTCACACTTTTACACTATTGCAAGAGAAAACAAGGCTGTGAATGTCAAAAGCTCCCTGCAATAATTCCAAAAAAGTTTTAGAAATTCACACAGACAAAGATTTTAATTTTTCAATAATTAGCTAGTCACATTTAAAGAGACAAAATGCAAAAAAATAAATAAATAGCTAAATGACAAAGAAATGCACATACCGGTACAAATTTTCCCTTTTTAGCACTGGTATCAGGAAAAACCCAAACAATACCCAACCCTACAAATATCTGATCAAAGACTATGACCAAGGATTCATGCCAACTTTAGTTACTTGACAGTTTTTGATACTCTGGAAAGAGGCCACAAATCTGTTACTGCTATTGTTTAAAGTGTGGGACCAAACCCCATCCATAAATGCACAATTATATATGTATTAAGCATAATCCTGATATTTCTCATACAGTTAAAATATTTCTGAGCAATTATTGCTCGATACAGTAGGCTGACTGATACATCATCCTGTTAGTGACAACAATGCTGCTGTCAAAGAAATTTCCAAACTGCGAGAAGGAACAATATCAGAAAATGACAAAAATAAAAATAAAAACAAAGAGCCCTCACAAACACATGCACACACAGTCAATGTGATTTGCTGCACAATAATAATATGATTGTGTTACATTTCATATGCACAGCCAGTAAACGAGGCTGTGCATCAAAACAAAGCAGTAAAAGCGGTTTTCGTCTCCCTGCCTCCCCTCTCTGCGGGCCTCAGGCCTGTGTAGCAGCACCACAGTCTAATGCCATTATTCCTAATCCACCCTAAACCCTCCTAATCCATGGCTAATCTGGAGGAGAGCTTTGGAGTCCACACTCACTCCTGCCTGCTGTTCCCACCCCTCAACACACACACACACATGCTCACACTTACAACTCCTCCAGAGGAAGGATTTATCAGCTAAACACACACACACACACACACACACACACACACACACACACACACACACACCTAAAGATTCCATAACAAACAACACTGTAAAAAGCACACTTCTCACACCCACTACAGTACTGTATTTGTACACATTTACAGTGTATCGTATGTGTATGCAGGTGGACAAATATATAAACACACACACACACACAAAATAAAGTCAAACAAAAGAATTTTCTCACACACACACACACACACTCAGCCGCTGGCTTCTGCATATGTTAGTGGGAGACATTTAATAAGTTCAGAGCATATCTGCCTATCCCGAGCAGGGAGGATTAGCCCAGGATAATCTGTGTGTGTGTGTACAGCATACATGTGTGTGTCCATAACTGTCTGTTTTGCCTCCCAATCCACCACACACTTCTCCTCTTTCTATAGGTCCTATGCTCTGTGTCTCTCTCACGCCCACCTCCATCTTAACTCACTCTGACAGGCATTTTTGAGTCTTACCTCTTGAGAGAGGAAGGGGATGACTTGGGCACAGATTGCGTTCAGCCGTTTGACGATCTCCGCCTGCAAGACACAGAGGTGGGCGCAGGAAACACAATCAGCTCAAATTCACTAACAGACAAGAAGGCGTCGTCCTCTTCACACACACCCACAAATGCTCACATCAAGTCAGTTTAATGTGTGTTAAGTTCAAGTAATAGCCCACATTATTTTCACATACTGGCCAGTTTATATGATACAATAGTGATGTACCCTCATTTGTTGGAAGCTTGTGCATTTTCTGTTAGAATTTTTTTTTTCCTTTTTTCTCATAGGAAGTCAGGCATTTAACAGGCACTTAAATCTCTATGGAGCTGTTTTAAAATGAGTGGGTCTCTGTTTTGGTAATCTCATGCATGTGCACAAGGATGAAGATGCACATACACACATACACGGGTGATGTGATACACACTCCTACCAATGGTGTCACACTATTCCACTGACAAACAGGTGGTGGTAATATAGCTATGATAAGATGTGCTGCAATGCATCAGAAGAGACATGTAAGAAGAAAACTGCTGGCAAATAAACATGAATGTAAACAATGCTGGATTTAAAATACCTTAAAGGAGCAATGTGTAAAATATGGACACTTGTTAAAGGTAACTCCAAACATATCGGGGGCAGCGTATCACCAGAGTTACTGCTAACTGCTGCTCACTATACTCTCTGCTGTAACTTCAACACATCTTTAGCTGTACTACTACCTACTAGCTACCATTAGCTCAGTTAGCCTTGCAACTGGAGGTCCTATTATGACCTGAGTCTGGCTGGATCTGCAGCCCAGAGAACCGGTTGAGTATTTATGTTTATACTGCAGGCAACTGTTCCAGACTCAGCAACCAACAGTGGGTAGGGCCAGGAGAGGCATGACGTGGAGAGGAGCAAGAGGGAGGTAAGGTATTGGAGGGAGGCAGCGGGGAGCCAGAATATTTTCTCAGCTTGTGAAAATAGCAACCTCACTGCACACATTCATCTCCCAGTTGAAACTACAGGGGGATCAGATTGCCGCCTCACTAGAAGGTGCAGGTCAAGGCTAACTGTTCAGCATGCTAGTTTCAGTAGATATCTCGGCCTCAAGGATACACATTATGAGTTCTGGTATCTCCCACTGACTGTAAACAGAACTTTTGCTCATCTACAAGAAAACGTCACAGGGCCCCTTTAAGTTAAGGATTTCAATCAAAAGAAGAAGTTGGAGGACAGCATGAGCAGCAGTGGCCATGAAAAGAGCAAAAACCACCAGAAAATCAAACTTCATCTGCAGAAAAATGCAAGAAAACAAGACATCAAAGTACCACCCACACAGTGTGATTTAAAGATGATCTCTGGAAAGTGCAGCGTACAGGCACCACAGAAATGAGCAATGAGTGTTAATGTCACCAAAAACAGAAAGAACAGACCTCACTAACAGAGCGCTCTCTGAAACTTAATTATTGAGTGATTATTGGAAAGCAGATAGTATATGTATAGTTAAAGTTTTTGGTTAATAGATCTCCACACACACTTGTTTGCACACACATTCACACTTACAATAATACACACACACTCACACTCATGATCATCACTCTTTATGTAGAGCATTGCATCTTGGGTTTTTCTATTAATCAATGAACAGTATCAGTGTATGTTTTTCTTTTTTTTATTATTATTTTTCTACAATGTAGATCAATACAGGAGACATCAAAACTATGAAATATGGAATTATAAAGAACTATGTAGTGAACAAAGATGCGAAAACAAGGCAAAATACGTTTGAATAACATCATCATCATTATTTGTTATCCTGACTACAAGTGCAGAAGACAGTGTGGAAACCTTTTGGCAAAGTGATTTGGTTAAATGACTGAAAAATACTGCTGCAGGCTATAAATATCGTGTCATCTTCAGTGTCATTTCTGTCATAGACTTTCAGTGCACCCTGATGTCTACACCATTGCTGAGAGAATAATAGAATAAAAATACTGTCCGGCAAAAGCCAGAAACATAGAACAATGGGGTCGTTTTAGTCACAGAGAGCTTTGAAAAATATTCTTTTTCTCTCACCCTTTTATCTTCATTGTCAAAACATGGGGACTACATTACCCACAATGCAACCTAACTGTTGACAGTTCAGTCTGAGATTCAGGGTGTGTTATGCTAGTAGTAGCAATTGTAGCCTCAAGCTGCTACAGCCTCAAGCAGAGATGAGGAGTGGGCTACAGAGGTCATGACTTCTTTTTAATACCACACCACCAGACTATTTTCATTTTCAGATTTGTAGTCTTCAGCCCCAACCATCACTGACTCAAGTGACATTACTTGAGGCATATATCAGATTCTATCATATTTTAATTCTTTTTTGTAATACTGTGTCAGTTCTCAAAAACACTGGTGATATTCTGACACATGCAAAGATTTGTGGCAGTGGTTCATTTTATGTTGTGTTTAAACCTCTGACAGATAGACAACACTGTTATCTATCTTAATTGTTCTGATTGCATAAAAAAGTACTTTTTTACTCAGCTGTTACACATACGGTGGTTTTCCTAAAATTAGATTATAATAATAGCAATATTTCTCTACCTTACTGTATTGCAGTGTGTCACAATATATTAAATCGTAACCCCTGTATCATAATGCCAGATTCTTGTCAACACACAGCCCTAATAAGTATTTGTATTTATTACGGCCAATATATTATCTAATCACAAATAGACTCACAAATATCGATATCAGTATGAGCCTTAAAAACCCAGTATCTATCTGGCCACAACACTTATCCTTCAGCATCTCTGGAAGGTTATTCTACTGCTGCGCTCTCTGAACATCAATCAACATCAGCCTAATGGATGATTTGTAAATATAAACCCAGGATTTCGCCCTCTTGAGAATTTGAAGGAGTGCAGAGAGAGGGAGTCCATTTGAGCCGACAGCTGAAGGAAAACGTGAGACTTTTGTCGACTTAAGCAGATAAATTAAGAGCCGACTACTGAAAAAGCCATCATGGATTGAGCTAATTCCTCCAAGTCCAACAAAAATGCAGAAGAAGCCACATCTGTAACCTTGTCAAGGGCTTGTTTGTTTGTGTATAACCTTGATAGAGGTGAACTTTGCTCTGGTATCAGTGGTAACAGAAGCCCCCAGAGGCCATGAGAGCAAACCTATACACACACACACACACACACACACACGCAAACTGCAGCAGGATGGTACACACAGACACAAGCAGACACACACCTGCACAGCCTTCTCTGTATTCATCAGATGTTTTTACTGAACCCAAGGGTTGGCTTTTAAAGATTATACAGCACTCTCTCTCACTCGCTCCACATCAGGTAGGATTTTTTTTGAACAGGAAATTGCCTGATCCACTGTCCCAGAGGGAGTGTTAGTAGTGCAACTCAAATCCAAACACAAACAGACAAAAGACACAGACTCACACAAAAACACACACTCAGGACACACAGGGATACACATCACCTTCTTTATTTGTAAGACTAAATACGAACAACTATATAACAGAAAGTCTTTCCTCCAGAGAGGTCGCGTGACCTGCAAGCACAATGGCCGGTAGACTGTGGGCTCTTCTGTGGTACCCTTGATTTTACAAATAATTTTACTTCCAACACTTGACAGCATGAAACAAGGTCTGCACACAGTAGCTCCCGTAAATGAAATTTATTGGCACATCGACTTCTTCAGATTTAGTTATACATAAGAGACCACAATACAAAGTCTGAAGAAGAACATTAGCTTGAAATGTCACTCGTGGTGATGTCAATAAATAGCATTTAGGGGAACTACAGTGTGCAGACCTTGTTCATTGCTGTTGCTTTGTTTGTTACATTTAATACTTATATTTTTTAGGTGGTTCAGACATATTATATGAAATCAAGCAAAAGGGAAACAGTTTGACTCACTGACTAAAATACAATGAGTGAGGCAAAAACCACAGGATGCAAACAGGTCTGCACTTATGGAGACTAGCATAGGAGAAGCTCTCTCTTTTTCCCTGGCCAAACAGAGAGATCGCTTGGCTGCAGTTATCTGTTACAAAGCTGCAGAAAGGTTTTGATGCCCACAAGGACACTGTTTTGGGTGATTGTACAGTCGTGACACAAGTCATGACAGAGTTTATAGTGTTGTCACAGAAGACAAAGAACAGAGCAAATCCTCACATTTGAGAGGCTGGAAGCAGAGATTAGCAGCGTTCCCATCCAACTGGGTCACAAATTTTAAGTAAATGTTGTGTAAATCTGCATAAGAAATGCAAATTACTGTTTGTTTCCATCTTCTACTGTTACACTATTGGTAGAAGTTGGTACATCGAGATAAGCCGTAGGTGGGGCCAGCTCTCCAGTCGGAAAACAACAATACCATTTCAGAGGAGGAGTGTGCAACAAGATGATGCAATTAAAGGAGCAACAGTAGAAAATACAATGGAAAGATGGCATTTCTGTTTGTTTCATCTGTTAATGTGAGGAAGATTACCAGAAGGTCATCAGATCTGTGTGGAGTAGTGTTGTCATGATACTGGAATTTCTAATTTTGATACAATAACTTGAAAAATATGGATAATACAAATGTAACAGACAAGGCTATAACATGACAACGTATATTCAACAGGAACAAATGAGATGAGAGACAAGAAGAAGACAGAGCAAGTGAGAAGAGGTGCAACTGCATCTGAGTGTGTCAACTCACTGTCAGAGAGAGGAGAGAGCGAGACATTACAGCTGATCCTGGAGTATCGATACTGAGAAAAATGAGTATTGAAAGCACTTCAAGTATTCAGTATCGATATTTATCGATATTTGTGACACTAGTGTGAAGCAATGGGAGTGACGAAGAGGCCGACAAGAACGGAAACCTCTGATCAGTCGTGAGTTAAATGTTCACTGTGTCAAAACTTATACAAAAATTGTTTCCATCTTCCATTAAACACAATAACTCTTTCTCAAAAAAGGAAAAAAAAAAATCCTTGAGTGAGAATAAAAACATTTTTGCAAAAGTGAGGATGTTGTAACTACATGTTGCTGTAATTATTGTAATTATGTTGTTTGTTGTTTTACACTAAATGCAAAACAAACATTATTCATTAAAAGCACTTCCAGCTGCATTTTAAGTCAAGTTTATCCTTTGGAAGTGTCCAGTGTTACAGATTTTGACAAGTTCAACTGAATCTTTACTGGGGCAGAGGACGTGTGCTCTGTCAAAGAAGCAGCTCCAGCCCTCAGGTGAAGGTTTTGCTAGTTGAGAAGAGACGCTGCAGAATAGAGGTGTAGAAATGGCAGCCATGTTTACCTAAAATGTGCTTAGCCAGACAAGAAAGAGAT
Organism: Lutjanus campechanus; assembly: GCA_027495735.1. Lineage (NCBI taxonomy): Eukaryota > Metazoa > Chordata > Actinopteri > Lutjaniformes > Lutjanidae > Lutjanus > Lutjanus campechanus. The sequence continues at coordinate 23,144 of JAJHUR010130552.1, read as the reverse complement.
GTAAAGCAAAGCAAAAGGGCAGAAGCATGACTTCATGCTGAGCCTTATTCACTATTTAGACATTAGCAGTCATTTTCACAGTATTCAAGAGGTTCCACTGAGTACATTGATTCATTCAATGCTCACACTTGATGGTTCATTTACTTACAGCTATCTCATTATGTCAGAAAATAATCCTAAAACATCTCTGACATCCAAGGCCTCTCATCCTTTCAGATGATGTGTTTTGAGTTTTGTGCTGAGCTTTTCAGACAAGACTGGGAGGCCATGAATGTGGAGCTTAAAAATATTTTCTTCCAGGATGTTTGAGCACAGACTATCAGTAGAGTCAGGGAGCCATTTAGAGCCAAGCAGATGGGGAACTGGAGGGTGAGTTGCAGTTAAACTTACCTGTGATTAACACAACACTGCAGCTGCTCACACTCCCACAGACAACCTAAAACACTGACATTTTCATTTTATATTTAACGTTTATCCAGGGAAGACTTGCTGTGCACACATGCCCTTTTTCAGCTCGGTTCCGCTTCACATTCAGACACACCGGGGAGCTGCCTGGTACATATGAGAACCTCTGAGAAACTCCACTGTGTTGGCTGATTGGGGTTTAAGTGCCTTGCTCAAGGGCACCTTAGTGTGGAGGGCACAGGGGGTCGTGCTCAGTATTTTACAGCTGGGAGATGAGTTGGTGATCCTCCATCAGACTAACACCAACCCTAGCTGCAGCTTAAGAAGTGACTGAATAAAAAAGCTGCTTCCTCTGGTGTGTCATAAGGAGATGGATGTTCAAGAGGACAGTGAATGGATGCTGGACAGCTACAGCGGTGAGGATCATGAGATGTTGCCATATCAGTCTGGCTATAACTGAGCTACCAGTCAAAATCAGAATACCACCAGGCTTCAAAACTGGCCAAAAACATACCACAGGCAATGTTAGTGATGTTTTATGGGAATTGAGATTTATCAGCGTTATTACTGATTTTAAAGTATTTGGGGGGCATGTTATATCTATGTTAAAGAGGAGACAGTAGGGAGCTGACAGGAAATTAGCAGAGGGAGGGATGAATGAACAAACTGTGGACATAGCAATCACATAGTCAGCACCTTAAGCCATTAGACCACCAGGGCGCTTCAGCTCCAGTTTTGACTAGGGCTGTGTACTGTTCAACATTTTTTGATACCAGTATTGATTGATACCTTGACTTTTTTACCAGTTCTGAACGATACTTTTTTCAATACCAATTTCATAAAATCCTTTTCAACAAGCAGAAAATTACATAATGGTACAATTCGGTACCCAAGAAGTTTGGAACCCAGCACTAGTTTTGTATTTTTTGCAGATAATTTTGAAATGTGCTCTGTATTGTGCCAGCCAAAGGTCTAGATTGTGTACTCAGGTGCTATTTGCAACCAGGTGTCAGTAGCCAACAATGCTATTTGCACCCAAAATGGAATAGCCAATGTGGTTATTTCCACCCAGGTCTATATACCTTAGTACGGCAGAGACAAGCACCCAGGGGTCCATAGGCAGTGCTATTTGCACTCAGAGTGTAAATAGTCAGTGTGGCTATACATAGTAGTAGGGCTGGGTATTGTTAAGAACCTCACGATTCGATTCGATTTCGATTCTTTAGGTTTCGATTCGATTCGATTTCGATTCGATTCGATATTGATTTAAATTCTTCAATATCGATTCAGTAAGAAGTAGAAATACACAAATAATTAAGAGTACCTGTTGGCAATTTTTTAATATTTATTTTCATGCCCATAACACTCGCGAGACTTCGTATATATCCTAATGGCCGCACATGCCGAAGTCTCGCGAGATCGACGCCATGTTTACATCCTATGCTACGTGCAACAGCTGATATTTCTGCTAAAAACATGGCGAAAATGGCGTCTTTTGCGGTTAATTTTTAATGTCGCGGCTTGCGGACACTTGGATTACACCACACAAGCAGGATGGAGACA
>JAJHUR010130552.1:0-21156 GCA_027495735.1 Lutjanus campechanus | reverse complement strand
ATGGCTTATTCTCGCATAGTGGAGTATCACTTTAAAGACTTGCTTGCCTTCGTCGCCATATTGTTGTTGTTTGGTCGCGTGCAGCCTCCGTCCTTAAAACGCGAATCACACGAAGATGTTGCGCACAGCGCCCCCAATGCCCAGGAGGTGAATCGATTCAGAGGGTTTGCTTAATCGATATTGAATTAGGGGGCGGATAATTACGATGCATCGATTTTTCGATATTTTTACCCACCCCTACATAGTAGAGACAAAACAAGATCTTTTCCTAAAACTAACCTACCTACACTTAACCAAGTCTTACCTCCTACTTAATCTAATAAAACCTAACACTGCGTTTCGGTTTCATAAAGAACTTAAACCTCAGTCTACTGCGGCCGTCTGTTTAATGCATTCATCCACCACATCCTCCTTTCTTCACACTTTGTTGCTAAACTAGGGGCCATGTTTCAATGACAATTACAACTCAGGTGCAAAGAGACACCAAGCCAACCAATGATTGCTTGAAATGCTTAAATGAATGCTTTTAGTGTAAAACATAATAAAGATGAAACCATTAGTCTTTTAATCGATTAGTTGATTAGATGTTTAGGTAATATTTTAATTAAAAAGGTCAAAATTTTTAGGCTCCAGTTTATCAAATGTGAATATTTACAGTTTTTCTAAGTCCTCTGTTATATTAAACTGATTATCTGTGGGTATTTTACTATTTTCAAACATATTTTACAGTGTTTTATCAAGAATGACAATTATGATGTTTTATAGTGCAAGTTCTGCATGTAAAACCACTAATACAGTAAACTAAATATAATAAACCACTAATATAGCACTTTAAAACTAAAATGTTTTTATTTTTAAAAGACAGATAAACACAGTAGTGTAAAAATAGAGATTTTAAAGGTACTAGATCAGTTGTAAAGATGCAGATCTCTGCTAACGACTCTACAACCTGAACCTCCAATCGATTAATTTTGAAGAGGTGACCCTGAGATGTTGGCACAGAACTGGAAACAAAAGCACTGGAGCAGAAAAGGAAATGGAGATGCTTTTCCACGAGGCAACACAACCAATTTCAGGTGACATTTTACATCAATGGCAGACAATCGTGACTGTCGGCCAGAGTGCAGGGATGTCAGCCTGTTTGGCCAACGTGTCTGCTCACACCGTGGAGACCAAAGCGAAAAAAACAGGGCTCCATTTTTTCTTGAAAAGTGTCCTGTGGTGTGTGCAAACCTAGAGAATTTTGTTTCTGGCCTTGACTTCGACCTGGACCCGTCACCGTCTTGACAGTGAATGAATAATAAGAAACGACTGGCCAGAGAGGCGTCTAAGGTTGGGACTCCAACCAGGTCGATCCATGGAGCTTATTGCAAGATTAGAGGACTCTGTGGTCACATAAAGCCTGGTAACCTCAGAGGCGAGATCATGTGCGCTGAATTTATCTTTGACCCTCAAAGTGAGTCACTGGAGAAATGTTCCTCCAGTTAAAAAAAAGAGAAAATCAGATCAGTGAGCAGGAGCTGTACAGCATCAAACATCTTATTTTGTGGTTTGCCCCTTGTGATCAGATCAACAACATGCAATAAATGGTCTGATCCTCAACAACTTCTGGCACTTTGAAATGTATCTGAAAAAGGGGCTACTGCAGATTTTAACACTGAATATGCTTTCATTATTTACCTGAGAGCACCTACTTGGATTACAGTGCTCTCTTTGTTATAACAGAATGATGAGCTAGCGTAGCAGAAAAAAACAGCTATATCCACTTATCGCCAAAGATGTTGCCCAAAAGAATGAAAAAACCAGCTGAAACACTCCCACTTTAAGTCCTAACAACAAAGAAATTAGATCAGGCAGGAGCCCCGGAGTCAGATTGGGTCAGAGAGAAGATCAAATGTCCATCTCCCCTGTGGAGCTTTGTAAGCACCACATCAGCACCACTTTTCACCACCAGCTAATACACCTAATGGACCCCACCATATAAAGGCTGTAGTCCCCTGTGACTGCATGTGTGTGTGAGTGGGTGTGTGAAAGACACAGCGAGATAGGTAGGGAGGGACGGAGAGGAAAAACAAAGGGTGCTATACAGACAGGCTTCAAAGAACTCTAACTGCAAAATTAGCGCTTAATAGAAAGGTTTAGTTTGTGATTCAGCTCTTGAGTATTTTTTGCACCTTATTAAGGTTTAAAATAAACCTCCGCTTCCTCTGAGCAGGGTTAGTAGCGGTGCCACACTGTCTCAATTGACTATAAACAAGAGCACATTTAGTCCAGACATATTTGCATAGATGATTTTAATAAATATGTTAGTGATTTCAGTTTGGCTTCTAATCTCTTCATAATGTGAAGAAATGTCTATGCGAGGCCAAATGTCTTGATTGCATGTCTACAAGTTATGACCAGGGGCCTGTTTCACCAAATGTTCAAGTTGCATGCTTTTTGCATAATTTTATCTCATTTTAGGAATCCAAACAAACACAGTTGTGAGACCTAACGTTGTCACCATTTGTGATGTAAGTAATATTTATACCCTTGCCACCAGACCAATTAAAGAGGGATTTCTCTCACACAGTTTTTTGTGAACAAATTTAAGTAATTACTTTACAATTAAAAAATTATTCACACTTTTTTAAAGACTGGATTAATAGTTGGAAAGGGCAACCAGCATGGACAACAGGAGGTCACTGCACCCAGCCCAAAAATAGCCCCAGTGTAACGGCAACTTATTTGTTTGTTGTTGTTTTTTACACCATGATTTTTTTAAAATAAATTAATGACACAGAAAAGTGTTAGTTAGTTAGTCAGCTTGTGCTGGTAGGCAGATTTTCTTGACTTTACAAAGAGCCAGTTTAAATGTGTATCGTGTTTCCAGTATTTATGCTAAGCTAAGATAACTGGCTTCTTGCTGTAGCCTTAAGTCAAAATTATACTTTCCTCCTAGAGTCTGTGTGACAAAGATTTCATCATCAGAGGATGTACACACAGGTTCTGTGCAGCGATCCGTGCATCTGCAATGTCTTGTGACCACGATGACTTTTCCATGGTTTGTCTGTGAAGTGGCTATGCGACAACAAATGACAGAAAACTATCTGCATATGTGAGGGAAAGCAACCTCCAAACAGACTCCAAAAAAATAGTACAAACAGAACTACTACACGTCCTATCTGGGTCCTATCTGACAGACAGAACTATGTGTGTAAGCCTTGCTGGTTCTGAATCCTCCCCCGCTCCTCTGTCATTTGGGGTTCCACAGGGCTCAATTTTAGGGCCTCTCCTTTTTTCTTTGTATTTACTCCCTCTGGGCTCCATTCTTAGAAAGCATGGCATCTCTTTTCACTGTTATGCTGATGACAGTCAGATATATGTGCCACTAAAAAAAGAAAGATTCTCTCTCAATCAAACCACTTCTGTTATGTCTTGATGACATTAAAGCCTGGATGGCCCTAAACTTTTTAAATTTCAACAAAAAGAAAACTTAAGTGATGGTGTTTGGTCCCAGTGGCCCCTGTGAATCTCCCCCTTTTAACTTGGGCCCCTTGGCACTGTATGTGAAGCCAACTGTTTCTAACTTGGGTTTTAAGATGGACAGTGATTTTAAACTAGATCGTCAAATAGGTGCTGCAGTGAAGTCCAGCTTCTTTCATCTGAGGCAATTGGCAAAAGTAAAGGCCCTTTCTTGCACGTGAGCACTTTGAGACTGTGATTCATGCCTTCATCACGTCTCGGCTTGATTACTGCAATGCACTTTATTTTGGAGTCAGCCAGTCTTCCCTCTCACGTCTCCAGTTGGTACAAAATGCTGCTGCTCGACTTTTAACTGGAGCATGTAAGAGGGAGCACATAACGCCCGTTCTGGCCCCCCTCCACTGACTGCCTGTGCACTTCAGGGTTCATTTTAAGATTCTTTTATTTGTTTTTAAATCTTTAAATGGTCTCGCCCCTCCTTACCTCCCTGAGCTGCTTCACCCTCATGCTCCTGCTTGATGCCTCAGGTCAGCTGATCAGCTGCTCCTGGAGGTACCGAGGTCTAAGCGGAAGCTTAGAGGGGATAGAGCTTTTTCTGTTGCTGCTCCCAAATTATGGAACAATTTGCCTTTGCACATCAGACAGGCATCTTCACTGTCCATTTTTAAAACTAATCTTAAAACCCATTTGTATTCCTTGGCCTTTGACCCAGCATGAGACTTTGCTCCTGGTTTATTATTTTATTGTTTTTCACTGTTTTTATGTTTTATTTTATGTTTTATGATTATTTATGTACAGCACTTGGTTTTCAGCTGTGGTTGTTTTTAAAGTGCTTTATAAATAAAATTGAGTTGAGTTGAGTTGAGAGTCCGTGGTGACCACAGCTGTCCGTATACCCGTCTGTTTGGGAGTATATATTAAGGCCTTTATATTTAGCTTACAGATACAAGAGTAGCATCAATCTCATCTAACTCTCAGTAAAAAAAAAAAAAAGAATAAGAGTATTTCCCAAAATGATAAACTATTCCTTAATCTTGTGACCCCACGTGGGGTCCAGACCCCTGGTTGGGAACCACTAAAATACACCGTCACTATCTGAGTTTTACTCAGCCTGCCACCACTTTCACACTCCTGTTACACACAGAAGTGAATCTTGAATCTGAAGATTATTGAAACACTATGTGAAAGTTTGTAAACCATCACAAAATATGAAGAAATAATAACATGACTGTCTTTTAGAATCCTATTTACTTTCATCTAAAGGTTCCAATGTGCTTCTAATCTTGTTCTAAATGCATTTTCTAGAAGTAAGTCAAAATATTAAAGTGAGGGATAAAACATTACGTGACCAAAATCCTGGAAATGAAACAAATGGCTCCCTGTCGGCTGCAGTAAAATGAGTTGTCAGAGCTGGTTGAAAACACTGCCAGTCTTCAGTATCAAAACGTCTTATTACTTCCTTCTTTCACCACTTTCTCCTCCCTCCTTCTTCTCTTTTTCCTCCCTATCCTTCGCTTGCTTTATTTCTCTTTCAGCCTCACTAATTTGCAATTGATTAGCTGTCCTCTCGCAGCTCAGTCCCCTGCTCTACAGCCCTCGTACCCTCCTCCTCCCTCCCGATCCCTCCCCCTCACCCCTCTCCGCCTCCCTGCCCGCCACCCGTCCTCCATCTACGAGTCAATTTCTCTTTAACGAGGGCACCAGAGCCCTTCTGTGTAAATAAAACAGAGAGCCGAGCCAAAAATCAATGGGCTTATTACCCTCAGAAAATGCTAAACAAGCAATATTAGCAATTCGCTTGGTAGCGGAGGCCGACTGCTTTAATGGGACTGAGGCTCGACACCCCTCCACCCCCTCCTCCCGAAAACATCACTACCACCGCCCACCCCACCTCCCACCCCACCCCCCTTCAATCTCGGCATCCACTCAACGAGCCACACACGTCGTATCGTCAGATTGAATGCCGCAGATAGAGGACACACATTAACGCCCATGCACGCGTACAAGTGCACACGTACACATCCCCAACGCAGCTTCCCAAACTCAGACACACACAGACACACACACAGACTGCAGGCAGAAATTAGGGATTCGCTCTCTCAAACTGTTTCCTGACAGAAATCATTGGGCACCACACAGAGTCACAGGACACATCTACCTCTTTTTATTTTTTGTCCCAATAAACACACACTCTCTGTCACACACCACACACACTGACAAACACACACAAACACACACACACACCCTTAGAAATAAAGATGCCAACTAGAACTTTGAATTTTCTTTGGCTTATCCCCATAGGAGATCTTTTTTGGTTGCACTTGGAATCCTTTCACAGGGTTCGACCTAGAACCCAACATAAAGGTTATACCTAGAACCATCTATGAAAGGTTCCACTCAGAACCCCCAGCGAGAGGTTTTAAAGGGGAACCCTTCTATGGTGTAATGGGCCCATTCAGAACCCTCTTGGGGGGTTCTATCCATCCGAGAACCCTTTTATATTCCAATGGTTTCATCTAGAAGCCGCATGGGGGATTCTACTGAGAACCTTTTTACAAGTCAAATGGTTTTATCTAGAACCCACCCAGGGGTTCTACCGAGAATCCTTACCTGGAACCCACGAAGGGGATTGTACCAAGAACCCTTCGATGTTATGGTACAAAGAACCCTTTTTGGAAGAAAAAGCCCTTGAAGGATTGTTAAAATCATTCAAGAACTCTTTCATCATCTTTAATGGAACTCTTAGTCTCACAAAGAACCCTTGATGAACCCTTTCTTCAAGTACATTTCAGAAGCAAATGGCTCTGGGTAGAACCTAAGACTTTCAGGAAGAACCCTTTTGGAACTCTTGTTTCTCAGAGTGCAGCAGCAGAGCGCAGGATTTATGGTAGACACCCCGTATTTCATCAGACAAGTCTGATTAGTGTGCCAGTAAAAAAGCTGCATGTGTGTGCAACATTCACACACACAAAGACCAACACACACCCCCAAACAAACGTCCACATTATACGAGCACAAACACACATACACACCATGCGCAGAAATACACAAATAGTACACACAAAACTAAACAACCAGTGTGCATACAAACAAATACACACAAATACACACACATGCTAAGTCAACATGTACAGTATACATACAGGCTGTTATACAGACACACACACGCACACACACACATACAGCGGAGTAAACACACAGTATGGATACACACAAACAGAAATTCACACACACAGCCAGACAAAGGCCAAGCATTTATCACTTCCTCTCACACTCACAAACACACACACACACACAGACCATTTTTGTGGAAACGAATGTGTAGCTGGTTAGCTGTGCCCCATTTAGCCTGGCAGCTGATGTGTGGTTAACACAGACATTTATGCTAATGATCCTCCATGTTTAAAAAAAGGCAGCGGTAACGTAAAGGCTCGTTAAAGGCCAAATCCTCGTTCGCTCTAGTCATTTTTCAGCCCATTTTCTCCTTCAATTAAACTGATGAAATCATTATTCACATGTGGAATTACTACCCAGCCTCACACGGCAAGACAACTGCTGCTTTTTACCCTGTAAATACATCACATTTACATTATGAAATGTAGCATCTTTAATATATATTCTGGGATGATTTCACTACACTAACACCAGTTTCAGCCTCTTAAATCACAGTTTAAGCATCCAGTTTTCCTGAAAATAATTAACTAACAAATTTTGAAAAACCCAAAAGGACATTTAATGAAACTTACTGTTGAGCTGTTCTGTATTTTCAGAATCTTTAAAGACTCCTCTAATCATGTGTTGAACTTTTGACTTTTTGAGTTGTCACTGTATTTCCTGATATAGGCAGCCTGAAATCACTCTTTTTGCAAATTACAAGCAAAATATTAAAGTCTGTGTAAAGCAATAAGAAATTAGTGTTCTGTATTTGTCACACCACATAAACATGTTATTAACCAGCCAAATTTGAATGGGCGGGGGTGTCATTTGTTAGTCATTGCTTGTGACGAATAAACGAAACATACCAGATTACTTTCAAGAACCTGTCTTTTCATCATTTGCACTGCTAATGCTAAATGCTAATGCGCTCTAGCTTATATGGCTCCAGTGCGTCATTGAGCTATTTTCTATGTCCGCCAAAAAAATTTTGAACACAGAAACAATTTAATCGTCTAACTCCACAATTCAGTATTACTTGTTGTACATACAACCGTCTTTTCATGTTTTCAGCAACTATTTTCTAACATGTATAATGTGCTTAGAAGAAAATCTCAGAATTTCCTTTCCACAGACTTTAACGCATTATTCTGTAGGAAAATTTTGTTTTAGATTTTTATTTACTATGTACAAATTGAGCAAGGAGATGAGTCATTTACAACTACCACTTTTGTTTAGTGGTTTGCTGCATGATAAACCTTATTTAACATGAACAGATCTGACAGATTTTTTCATCCGAGTGTTTTTCTTTGAGGATTCTGGAAACGTGTTTAAAAAAGCAATAAATGTTGTTAAACTTATGGGACTTTTTAATGTTTCTGGGGTAGATATTAAATCATATGTTTAGGCTCTGTAGCTCAAATGTAACTATAATACATGACAGGCACAAGACTGAAGTGACATTGTCAAAACTCTTCACAGAGTCAGCAAAACAGAAGTCCATGTGGACTAAAATGTGAATAATTATTCATTACTTTCATACAAAATTCATTCAATTTTCCAAAATACATGAACTCTTTTTTCATCCACACGCCACCACCTGCGAAACACTACAGACCTATTTTAAAACAGCTAAAAACAGTTTCAGAACAGAACAACGGTAAATTCCACACGTTCCTGCTGAAATTTATATCTTACGGTGACAAAATATTTATAATACAGCTAGGAGGTAAAAAATGATTCAAATGTATGTAGCCAAACGATCAACAGCAGTTTGTAAGAAAGAAGAGGCCTGTTAAAACATGATGAGACATTTTGAAACCTGAAATGTTTCAGTTTTACAGTGAAATTCAAAACTGACATTAGATGACTGCAGTTGTCTTTCTAGTGACAACCTTGTAGCACTGGTGGAGATAAATACATTATCTAACATAACAATTGTTGTATTTATCCCTGTTTAGTCTGGCTTTTTGTTGGAATTTTCCTTTAGTGACTTTTGTTCAGTTTTAAAATGTGGTTGTGTAAGGCTGTTTATTCGTAAATGTTATTCTTAATGTTTGTGTGGAAAAAATGAATAAATTATTTCCAAATTATCAGACCTTTGGCCAGTATAAACATTCATTTAATCCCAAAAAATCATGTTGGTTATCTGTCATTTGCATTCGTCTGACATCCATTACAGTTCTTCTTTTGAACATTTGTGTAAAAAACGTTTCCTACCTGCTTGTGCATCTCGATGTTCAGCCCATACGACATCTCGTAGTACTGAAAAAACAAAGATCAAAGCAAGGTCAAAAAAGGTCCTCTCTGTTCCTCTTTTTACACACAAACACCAAAAAGTACACACACACACACACACACACACACACACACACACACACACAATCAATGACACTCACCATCACATAGTGTCTCTGCATCTCTGTTTTCTCACTGGCCAGTTTCTCACACTCCAGTTTCAGACTGTGAGAGAGAAGGAAAACGTTTTACATGTGAATGTCATAATCAAACACACAGCTGCCACACATGTGCACACACACACTTGACATAAAAAAAAGCTGAAAATGACTTTTAATTCTGCTACTGTACAAGATTCCTCACATTTTGTTGCATGAAACAAATTCACAAAATTTGACTTTGAAAAAATCTAATTGGAGATGTCTGGAACACTGAAGCTGTTAAGTGACTACATCCTGTTACTTTAAATTCACATTTCTACATTTAAGTGCAACAAGGAAAAAGGAAAAGGAAAAAAAAAACAAAGAGTTGCAGCTTGTATCACACCAGTTTCCCCTGCAGACACTTACTCAGCAGGTACGGAGCAGTAATTAATGGATCAATAGACGACCACACAAACCTCATCATATATTCTTACAGTGTGAGTGGATGCCAAACTGCACCATCAACAAAAAGCAACCATATAATGAGGATCCATTTTACAACTGTGGTTACACAGAAGCTTAACTCTTTTAAACATTACTGGAAAGCCTCCATGTATTTACTACAGCAAGCTTTCGTACATGTGTTTTATTTGAGCATTGGCAGGTGTACAAAGTTACAGATGGAGCTGCAACCATACGTCAATCGAAAGAAAATTATTTTCCAGCTATTCTGATAATTGATTATTCATTTCAGTCATTTTTCAAGCAAAAATGACAAACTGGTTCCAGCTTCTTTTCTTTGTCATTTATTATAGTAAATTAAGTCTTTGGGTTTTGGACTGTTGGTTGGACAAAAGAAGTAATTTGAAGATGTCACATTGGGCTCTGGGGAAATATAATTTTTTGACATTTTATAGACTAAACATCACAAAAATCAAGAGATTAATTGATATTGAAATTATTGTTAGTTGCAGCCCCAGTTAAAGGCAGAGGTAAGACACTGACATACATGTATAAATACGGACAAATGGAGAGATTTTTACATTTTACTGAAACATAAATTTTAAAATCAGCTGAAGAATTTTGGCAGATTAAAACTTTAACTCTTCAATACATCAACCTTAACTTGAGTCTTAATTTGAGCTTGATGATGATGCATTTCTGACAGTGTCAAGCTTCATCAACCCACAAGGTTGAAGAATTTACTTAACCAACCGTAAAACTATGTAGTTTTTACATAATATGGACGTCAATGAGCTTCTTCAGATATTTAAAATTCAATTCAATTGTTCAAAATTCTCCAATGAAAATTACAATGTGTATTCTGCATGTTTATCTGACCAACATACACTTCCCTTTTTTACCAAATCAGTGTCTCCCTGTGGTTTGGATTTCACGCGTATGCAGCAGTTTGATGGCAGTATTACACATGCAGCAAACACTATCCTCGGTTCAGCTCATTCAGCTCCAGGTCTGGCCAGCAAACTGGACCACTGGTTCATCTCACCAGGTGATTGGGCAATAATTACGAGGTGGCCAGAGGTGGGCGATTATTATGCATTGGTATCGTGCTTATGGTTCTGCCCCCCAGGCAATGTATTTCACACTTCATCATGTCGGGTAAAAAAGTATTTCACACCACTTGAGCTTGCAGAGAGAGCCGTGCATACCAAGGTTGATGGGGTTTACCTGTGGTTAGTCACCAGTGATAGATGGACCTGAGACAAATGTAGTAGCAGCTCTGCTGCGGAGGGTCTGAGGAGAATCATTTCAGGGGATCTCCAGATGGATATTCACCTCAAACTAAGAATCTTTTATTTCTTAATCAATTCCTAAACTAAAATCAGTCTCTGTCTTGGATTTCATGTCATTGCATCATGTCCTTCCTGGAAAATGTTGGTCACACTGTGTGATTCATACATGACTGCTGCACGAGGCAGGTCAACATCCCAGAAATGACCCTTTTGCTCACATAATCTGAGGGTGTCAGTTTACAATATGGACCGAGGCAGCAACTAAGGGCTTTTCTCATTATCATTTAACTATTGATTATTTTCTCAATCAATCATTTGCCCTGTATAATGTCAGCAAATTGTGAAAAATTCCCATTAAAATAATTCATCCATTGATTGTTGCAGCTCTGATATGGACACAGAATTAGAGCTGTAACAATTAGTCAGTAGAAACAAAATTAGTTGTAGTCGAGTATTTTGATCATCAATTTATCATGTCAGTCATTTTACAGGCAAAAATGAAAAACATTTGCAGGTTCCAGCTTTTAAAATGTGAGGATTTACTGCTTTTCTTTTTCATTTCTGATAGTAAATGAAGAGTTGTTGGGTTTTAGACTATTGGTTTGACAAAAGAAGCAATTTGAAGTTGTCCCTTTAGGCTATAATAGTGATGAGCATTTTTTTCACATTTTTTACATTTTATAGACAAAATGATGAATCGATTGATCATGAAATAATCTCCAGGTTAGGGAAAATAGGGCTGCAATTATTGATTATTGTCATTGTCAATTAATCTGTTGGTGTACCCAATTAATAAATAAGCTGTTTGGTCTATAAAATGTCAGAAAATGGTGAAAAATGCCCAACTGTGTTTTCCAAAACCAAAGGTGACATCCTCAAATGTCTTGTTTTGCCCACAACCCAAATATATTCAGTTTACTGTCATAAAGGAGTAAAGAAACCAGACAATCTTCACACTTTATAAGCTGTAATCAAAGAATTTTTACTTTTTTCTTAAAAAAAACTACTCAAATCGTTCAGTTGATTATCAAAATAATTAGCCATTAATTTAACAGTTGACAACTAATCATTTAACCATTGCAGCTCTAAAAACTACAGTCACTCTTCAGCAATAGAAGGTTTCTTCAGTATTTTTTGTTACTCTTTTGATGATGATTTGCAGATGTTTGCATGCAGATGTTAATGTCAAGCTCCACCATACAGACTCTCACCTGTGATACTGGGCTTGCAGGAAGTGGAACTCCTCCTTGATCCGGTCGCAGGACTCGGTGACAGTGAACTTTAACGGCTGTCCCGGCTGGTGGGGGACCTCCACCCAAACCAAACGGCGTGTTGAGGGGAGGAAGAGAGGAAGAACTGAGCCACAGAGACAAGACTGTAGATGACAATAGGCCCCTCTGTGATACGGGATGGCCTTTTTGGTTTCACTCAGACTCCTTACACACGTTATGACCCACGCACACTCCCTCACTCACAGACTCACACATGCAGCTGCAGCAGTCTGACAATGAGCGCAATTGTCCGTGCGGGCGCGCAGTGGCACGGAAACTTGATCTAAACTGATTACGCATGAGGCGCGCTGCTCTTAATCTGCGCTGTTTTGACACACTGCCTCGGCTGCTGCTGCTCTCTACTTACCGGATGCCGGGCCGGGGGGTACATCTTGCTCAGATCTCGAATCATTAAAAAGGTGTTGCAAAGTTCATCCACATAAACACGAAAACAAACGGTGCGGGCACGGATCTTCCCCCGTGCGTAAAAGGTCAGTCAGTGGCCGGTTTGCGGGCTGTGTGCGGGCTCCGTGAAGAGTGGAAACATCCTCGAACCTGTGGTCATTCTTTTACAGTGTTTTAAAAGTCCATTCAGTGTGAGCATCAAAGCAGGACTTGCCTCAGTCTTCTCCAAAAAAAAATCTCCAGCGCGTTATTCTGTGCGCACAAAGCTCAACGAAACCTCTATTTTGTCTGATTTTCCTTACAAAACATCGACTTCTGGCACAACATGACCGCCTCAGAGCGTCTCCACGGCGTCCCGTCGTCACGCATTTATCGGTTAATTTCCTCCAGCCTCCGTAAATGTTCACATCCTCCAGCAGCAACGGCGGAGCGAACACCTCACCGACTGTGGCAGCCTGCCCCTGCGACGCCAAATTTAGAAGCAACCAGTCGCATGAGCGCAATTACATATTCACAACAATTACAGGGGCCCGTACCGTGACGTCGGGACGTGTAGTTTAATTCATATTAGTCGATAATAAGCACTACAGATGTGCGCCCGCTAGAAAGAACTACAACTTCCCGACGCCTTCGCGAAGCCAATGGTGTGTGTGGTCTGAAGGAGGAGCGGCCATTAAAGGCAGCCAATAGCGACGGACGAGCCTGCCAATCATCGATATGTTGTCCAATCAGCTCCGACACGGCGAGATTTATGCGGACTCCCCACGTGGGGGCTCGGTGTGCTGCTAAAAGATGTCACAGGGATTAATCTGGAAACTATCTGTTGACTTATGTAGGTTTTTTTTTTTATCATACACAGACTTGCAGGCAGAAGCGAACATATGGCCCCGAGGTGTCTCCTGCTTTTCCTGTTTTTTAATTGAATCGCCTATTAAAACAGTCTGTCGTTATGTCCACAGATTGCTCTTACAACCCTGCAATTAAATTCTCATTCAGCTCCCCTGTAGATACATCTGCCTGTTAGTACAGGATGTAAATCATATACTGTAGGGGTAGACTCAATATTATAAACACTTAATGAACTTCAATTTGAATTATTATTATTATTATTATTATTATTACTGCTACAAAGGAGGGTTGTATCAGGCTGAAGGCTCATTAGCAGTTCCACAGCCCCCTTTATCCTGTTTTCAGGACACGTGTTGGAGTATATTTTTAAGGGTTTTTTAGATTGTTGCCCTTGACATGAAGACTTTCTTTTCTGTTTTTTACTGCTACGTCCATGGATGGATTACTGAACAGCCCAGGGGCCCAAAGGCTCAGGGGCCCCTCTGGGCTTCACCTGCAAAATCTATAATAACTACAGAGAGACACAAACTGAATACAAAGAGACACATAACAACCATGAGGAGATGCAAAATGGCTACAAAAGACACAAAACTACTACAAATACATGGAACACAAATAACTACAATGACCACAAAGAGAAAAAAAAAAACCCTACGAGATTACCCCAACTAGATATAAAATAACCACAGAGAGAGACAAAGTTACTACAAAAAGATCACAATTATCCCACCGACACGAAATACCACAGCTTGACACAAAATGAGCACAAAGAGAAACACAAAACATCCATAACTAGCCACAAAGAGAAGTATAACAAATACAAAATGACATAAAATAACAACAATATGAGGCGAAACAACCACAAACATACACTAAACAACCATTAAGAGACACTAAATGACCCTAAAACGTGCAAAGAAACTACAAGAGATGTAAAGCAACTACAAGTCTGTCTGTCTTGCTCCTATGTTGGAGAGATGATGGAGCCATTTATACATGTGCGCAGGGGCGTCATTATTTCATAATCCATCCATACATACATCTGCAGTTTGGAAGTGATGGAAGAAGGTCTTCAACTTAAAGTGATATTCCACCGCAGAGTAGTAGTCCACTCAATATGTACTCACCACTATGCCGATGTGAAGATGGGTGAAGATCTTCAGTTCACAAAACAATCCTGGAGATCTCGCAATATTTTCACACGTGCATCCATTAAGAGATATACGAAGTCTCGCGAGATCGACGCCATGTTTACATCCTACCTGCTACATGCTACAGTTGACATTTCTGCTAAGAACATGGTGTAAATGGCGTCTTTTGTGGTTAAATTTTAATGTCGTGGCTCGCAGACAGGATGGAGACATTTTGTGTTTGTTTTGTGTTCTTTTTTTTTACATTTACATTTGGTCTCCAATCACTGCCATTAGCTGCAACCCTGTTTTCTGCTGAAACTCCAGGATTGTTTGGTGAATTGAAGATCTTCACCCATCTTCACATCGGCATAGTGGTGAGTACATATTGATGGACTATTACTCTGCGGTGGAATATCACTTTAAGTAAAAGTAGCAATACCACAGTGTACCATTCAACATCTAACCAAAGTAAAAGTACAAAAGTAAGAATAAATATATACTTCCTGCAGTATATATGCAATATACATACTTTAAGAATCAATAATACCCATAATGTAGAATGACCCATTTTGGAATAACATGTTATTGGATTATGATTACTGATTAATTAAATATGAATGTGAACATCAATTTAATGTTGTAGGTAGTAAAGTAAACATAATGCATACAATCAATAAAACATACAGAATGAGATCCAAGTCAAGTCAAGTTTGAAACGGCTGACAGATTCAGTTTACACTTGGTGTGTGGTATAGCCATCAGGTTTTATTTGGTTAACCTAAGTGGTCACTCAGGGAAGTGTGGGGTCAGTATAGTTTGCAATATAAGCAGGAGCTCAGCTGTGTAGTAACTTGTAAGTAATTAAAGAATCATTCAATTCACAGGCAACCACTGCAGCAAAGCTAACATAGGGGTAATGAGCAATCTATGACTGGTATTAGTCAATAGCCTGGCTGTAGCATTTGTAGCAGAGATGAGAAGGCAGTTATCTCTCTAGCTGATATCTCCAAAACTCTGCACCACTCACCAAAACAATTTAGATAAATACACTACAGGTAAAAGGAAAATGAGCAGTTATAATTTTGGGGTATACTTTCCCTTTAACCTATAATAATACATTACAATTTATTTGTTAATTATTAGATTCTGCAGAGTAATTTAAGTTATTAAATAAATGTCTGAATTGCAGATTTCAGGAGTAACAGGATAATGTAATGTGGATACAAAAGAGTTACATAGTTATAGATTTAAAAAAAAAAAAGTAATAATCAGATTACAGATATTTTTAGTAAAAATGGGGATTATTGGCAGGACTACAATTTTAGGATAAAATATATTGGCGTGTACAGGGCGACGCATTACAACACTTCATCACAACCTCAGTCTGGTCTCATGTGAAACCATAACTTACTTGACAGCTGCCAATTCATTATAATGGCCTCTATCACCTTTTTCATCTTTAAATCAATCAATCAATCAATAAATCATGCACAACAAAGGAAGAGATAGCTGCACAAACTAATAAACCTATCAACAAAACATTAGATTAGGCTAAACAATTTCGCCATATTTTATATTGAGGTAATCCAAAAGTAACAGAAAGTAATTAAGTTACATTACTTTAATATTGTGATACTTGGACTGGATTACTGACTACATTTTGTAACGGGTAATTAGAAACCATACATTAGATAAAATAAAAGCAAAAAAATGGACATGCACAGGTTTAGTACAAGTACATTAATACTGTATTTAAGTACAATGAGAGCGAAACAAAACAATGTATTTGTGGCCAGAAAACTTAACCATGAGGTGAAACTCACTCACTATAATCTCCATAAAGACGAGGAGAGCTGAAGATTCGGGTGGCAATCTTAACATGACCCCTTTCACATTGTCACATTGTTTAAATATTGTCATCCAGTTTGATACATCATTATAAGAATATGACCTATAGCACCTTTAAGTTATGAAAAATGACTCAAAGGAACTAGAATCCACAACAATTTACATGGCATTTTTTGCATTATTTATCTACAAGTGCTACAATCCAATTAAGTCACGTAATTGCTGATTAAACTGAAATTACGACTGGGACTCTTGACCTCTCTTTCTCTCTGTGTGTGTTTGTGTGTGTATACAGCGTGTGTGCCTACATTTGCTGCTGTGAGTAGATGTTTTGTGTGGGTAGATGAAACACTGTTGCTGGGTCAGCAGCTCACTTAACCACCGCGTTCAGTCATTTAGCTGCTCTAACTGACTGTGTCGAAAGTCTTAATCATCTTCTGCTGCACCGCACTTCATATTTCTTCTCTCTTTCTCTCTCTAAATTTGTTAGCATTTTTTATACATTACATGAAGGATCAGATCTGTTATACTGTATATGTGGGTGTGTCTGATTGTATCTTAAAGGTGCTGCAATGCTTTAACATGATAAAAGAAATCTGTCATCATTATATAATCTTATATATTTATTTTACAGTACACTAACATGATGTAACAAGGTGTACTTTGCAGAAAAGTAGACAACAACTCAGAACAATGTGTTTTTTATTAAACAGTATGACAGTTCTGTCAGTAACAGTTCCTGTTGTAATGCGCCCCTAATTGCCCTCTAATAAAGTCTAATAGGGTCTAATAAAGGGTCTACCATCTGATCTCAAGAGCATATTTCAAATTTAAGTCTAATTTAATACAAAGTACAGCTTGTTACGTCTTATAGTGTACTGAAAAATAAAGTGTCACCATATATCCTTTTGGTTTTTTCTCACTCAAACTCACACAAACACACACACACAGGCGTACCAATGGTTATCCACAATATGACACCGCATCAGTCCTCTCTTTCCTCTTGTCTGTCTGTCTGTCCTGTTGTCTCTGCCTCTCCCTCATTCATACACGGCATTGTGCACACATACACACCTCAGCAGCCTCAGCCATTCAAATACACATCTCTATCTAGCACACATACAAACTAATATCTCAGGTAAGCACAGGGCCTAAAGTGACCTGCTGTCGTGGTGCGTGAATCCACTAAGGCTCAGAAAAGGTAATATCGTGCCCTCCCTCTTTCCCCTCCAAGGGTTGAGCCGTGATGTGGGCGAGCATGGGAGGTACAGAGGTGAGGGAGGGGGGCAGGTGAGGAGGAATAAACAGATTTATTTGCCTGCGCCCCTCTCTGATTATTTTGCCCCTGCCTTTTGTTCCAGACCTTATGAAACCCAAATGTCAAGTGAGGCGAGGGCCTCATATCGAGCCCTGTCAATCACATCCCTCTGCGCACCTGAAGCCCTGACGCCGGATTATTGGCTTCAACACAAGGGCTGCCTTCACCGCCAGCCACGATGCCTCAGACGATTCGACAGCCAGGGTTTTTTTTTTCTAAAGAGGAACTTCATTTGGCAGCTGATGCGCAGGAGATTGCACAGGAGCGGATTTTGAGGGTAGATGGGCAGCCAGCCGAGTGTGTGTGCATGTGTGTGTGTGTGTGTATGTGTGTGTATCTGAAGGTGGGGGGGCCGAGTGGCTTATAGGGGGAGGGAGGATTAAGGGGAGGGGTAGGCTTGACTTGGGTTAAGGTGGGGAGTGGGTGGCGAGAAACCCCGGCCTTAACATCTTGCTCAGATCACTGATCCCGACTCGCTACCAGCACCTGTACATATGTCCCTTAATCTATTTCCAGTCCTCCCTGCTTTCACTCTCACACACACACGAATGCACACACATCACTTCCTACTGTATCTACTTTAATATTATACTCCCTCACTATTACTTACTCTCTTACCCTCTGTCAGGATTTAAAAGATTATTCCACTGATTTAGGATGGCAATCCTGTAACATTTTTGGACTCCTACAGAAAGGACAGTATTCTCCTTCTTTGTCAAAACCTGGTGACTACATTGCCCACAATGGAAAATTACCATGTGACAGCACTTGAGGAAATTCATATTTTTCACAGCTTGTCTGGAGTCCGAAAAGGCTTCATACAGCTATTTTGACATAAGCATATAAAGCAGTCAGAGATGGTCTTTGCACACAAGTCCCAAGTCACGTCCCAAGTTGTTCCCGAGTTTCAAGTCGAGTCTAAAGTCAGAATATTTGTGCCTCGAGTCCAAGTTGTGACGTGAGTCCACACCTCTGGCAATAGTAGTACCCCAAGACACATAAACAGACTTTAAAATCTGTTCCCCTTTAACTGCAGCTCACTAGCACCACAAATCCAGAAAAGCTGAACGGAGTGTTTTAAAAAATGTAAGAAACCAAATTCAAATGCAGGGGGTGCATGTCTCTCAGAAGAGTTTATAACAAGGACGTCTAACGGTATCACAAAACTAGCATTTGTTGCCGAAAACTCCCTTTACACATCACAGCAAGACTAACTAAGGAGGTGGCCTAAACACACTGTGTGTGTAATTGCTAATTACAGGACTCTCGCCTCCTGCATGAAAGCTGGATGGATCCTTTGTCCCGACCTCCACACCTCTACTTTCACAAGGCTAAACTACTTCCTGCATGACACTGAACGTTGGCATTGGATGAGAGGCAGAATCTACAGATAAACATGTAATTCTGAGGGACACTGGGCTGATTTGGCACAGGTTGACTTCTTCATACAGTTGGATTACTTATTATGTTAGCTTGTATTAGCACAGCTTAAATGTACTTGTCATTAGGTAATTTGATCAAGCTACATAGTTTCCAAGACTATTAAGAGAATAGAATATTTATGGGGCACATTGTAGTTTTAATGAGTCAATAAATACACTGTCTCTTTCACAAACATAAATAACTTTCAACTTATTTTATCATCTGAGATGTTATTATTACATACTATAGGTTGATCAAATGCATCTATATCTCACAAATTTAAACACCTAAAATGCCAGTTAAACTTTAAAACACTTAAAATATCCAATTCACAGGCACATATCAAGGTAAGACAAGGCATAAGACTTAAAACTCCAATTTAAAGAGAGAAACAAATCTCACACATTTACAACCTTCAAAATGTCGACGTTCCTTTTCTCTTCTTGCTGTGACAACGATCCTTCAGGTGTCTGCTGTTGTCTCATAGGTCAGCAGAGTTACAGAGGTATATTTACTATAAGACAAGTACATTTGTATTGTCCTTCTGCCACCACACCATCCTCTGGGTATATAGAATAATAATAACATAGCACCTGTCTGTCACTGTCTGTTTGTGTGTGTGTGTTGGGGGTATAGTGTCTAACTAATCATACTTCAATGAGCACTAACCACTGGTCCGTGTTCTTAAATCTCCTGTCCTTACAGCAAGCTGCGTCTAAATCCCCCATGCTCGCCCCTTTAACACGTCATTAATCCCCGGCGGCCGCTCCTTTGAACAGGGAGCTTGTGTGAAGGGATAACCAGGCCTCCTCAGACACAGAGACAGAGAGGCGGAGGCAGCGCTGGATTTACTCCGCTACCAGCAGGTTAATCCTGCTTCCACACTGAGTGAGCGAGGGGAGGCGGCGTGTGTGTGTGTGTGTGTGTGTGTGTGTGTGTGTGTGTGTGTGCGTGTGTGTGTGTGTGTGTGTGTGTGTGTGAGGAAGTGTGTATCTTTATTGGAGACAGTTAAGGATCGGCTCCATCACGGTAACGACTCTGGGGGAACATCAGCATCTGGTGCTCAAAGTCATCCAGTCCCCCAAAAGGAACATACAGATTGCTGCCATTTCTTTATTAGATTACAAATGGATGGATGCGAAGTGTTTGCGCTGATAAAAACCGAAATAACATGGAGCAACCAGATGACAAACAGGCCGAGACGCTGAGAGCAGGAAAAAAAAAAGGGAGACAGACCTAGATGAAGAACAATTAATTACCGGGGAAGTGGTGACATCGAGAACAGCTGAAAAAAAGAAATCCTGAGGGTCTGAGCAATGCAGCGAGTTAATCAGCTACAACATCCCAAAATGTACATGACACTGGCTTAGACAGACACTGCAGAAGAAGGTATCATGGGTACCACTTTACTTTAAATCCCCTCAGGAGTATATAAACATTTAATAAATGGTTTACAACACTCTATAATGCAGTTGTGAGCAGATACAAGGGCATTTTATTAAGGTACAGTATTTGTCAACAATTATAACTTGAAGACAAATGTGCTTTAATATGTTGTCATTCATTACGTGTTTGTACACCAGCCGCAACTTATTGGGTGCCCACAGGACGAGTTATAGTTGTTGAATAATACATTAAAACAGCAATATTTCAAATTGATCATGGCAGCCCCTGTGGACAAAAGCGACAGTGTTTTCAGCATCGTAAAGTGATTGATCTGGCAAGTGTGTTGTTTTGGAAGACTCCAGTTTGTCACGATGGGGGTCAATATCTTGTTTTTTTTGGCAACCAGAGCATGTGTAGTGCTGATGAGAGTGTGGAACTGGTGGGTGACAACCTGGGGCTGCTGGTATTGTGACTTGGGTGGTGTTTGGGTTTGGTTTGTCTGTTTAGCAGGAAACACAATGGCGGCCTGTCGACCCCAAAGTTTCTCATATTATAACTAAACAGTATGCTGATATATGTTTGTGAAAACATTTTAAAGTGATACTCCACTTTGTGAGAATAAGCCATTCAGTATGTACTCACCACTATGCCGATGTGATGATGGTTGAAGGTCTTCAGTTCACAAAACAATCCTGGAGTTTTAGGAGAAACAGGGTAGCAGCCTCACCCAGTACAATGGCAGTGAATGGTGACCCTGATAAAACGTTAAAA
>JAJHUR010130548.1:0-19161 GCA_027495735.1 Lutjanus campechanus | reverse complement strand
ATTATGGCTAATGGCAGAGAACGGTTTGTTTTCCCCCACGGCGCTAACCGGATGTGACGTTCCCGCTGTTGCCGACTGTATCTATTCTTTTTTATGTTACTCCGATGGCTCCATATAATCGAGGGGGAAACTTGAACCAAATGCGTCTATTATTTTTGATCAGGCAAAGGACACAGTCTCCCATGCTTATGTGACAGGGTCCTGGTCGGGCAGTTGGCTAAAACGCAGCTCGTTGACTTTCAACAGCTGACGGACTGGAAGAGTAAAAGTGTTTTGACTCTTCTTTAATGGCTTGATCGACACGTTGTACTTTGCTTATTTTAATAAACAGCATGAATTTCGTCAGATCTCGCCTTTCCATTGGCAACTTTCTTGGTTCGTATTATTCAATTTCTTGAATATTTGTGTTGTTTAGATTAATAACTCATTGACACCGTCTGCATTTGTTACTTAAATTACCAGCTGCAGTGGTAATAATATTTCATACAAGCCAACTATCAGCCTAGATTAATGGATTTGATATCTTTTGTTTATTTACCACTACTTCTTTGATTGGTATGAAACGTGCTATCTCGACAGGGAGTTAACGCAGGTAATGTTGGTAGTTACAGTTCCTGTATTGTGAAATTTCTATTTCGTGTTCAAGTTGAATCATCCCATAAAAAGCCTAATTTAAAAATACTTTGACCTGTGCAAACATTTACTTTATTATTATACGATATTTCCAGGCTTTGTTAACATGACACACCTCTTCCTTGTTAGGAACATGGGCAGCACATTGCAGTAGCTCTGCCTCATGATTGTACTTACACATGTTATGATGTGCTAACTTTTTAATGAAAAATAGTTGTGCGTCATTTTGACAAGAATCAAACGTTTTATGCGACTACTGCTTCTACTTTTTCTATTTTGATTGTCTTTAAAGTAATTTTACAAGCAAAGGTGATAATTATATTACAGAGCCAGCCTCTCAAATGTGAGGATTTGCTCATTTTCTTTGTCTTATTTAGTGATGGAAGAAGTATTCAGATCCAGTACTTAAATAAGTACTATTATCACACATTTTACTTTTTTTTTTTGAAAGAAAACCGCATTGAAAATGTTCTTTACACAAAAGTAAGTATAATCAGGAAAATTTACTTAAAGTATTAAAAGTCCTCAATGCAGGAAGAGCAGCACATCCTCATATTTGTGGAGCTGGACCCATGAAATGTTTTTATATGAAAAATGACTTCCACGGTGTCTGCAGGTCCTTTAAAAAGTCTAAAATCCAATAAAAAATGTAGGTCTTAAAACGTCTTCCAGTACAATTTTAAGCGGTCTTAAAATGGATTGAATCCTGGAATTATTTTTATGTTTACAAGTTTCATTAACTCCAGTTTTTTTTTTCTGCTTTTTGTTTTTATGTTGTTGAAAAACTGATCATGCTGTAACAAATTCAAAACTGTTGGAAAATGTACCTGCCTTTTTTTTGGTAGATGGATGTGAAATAGGTTTTAAATTGCAATCAAAATGGTCTTTAAAAATCTAAAATGTACCTTCTTGGAAGCTGAGATGAGCATTTGTCTCAATTTTCTGGCATCTTAAAGTCCAAATAATTTATTGAGAGGTCAGTATCTCAAATAATGCTGAGTTGTCTGAGGTTAGATATACTCATGTTTTTCCATTTTTCCAACAGGTCAGAGGTGCAGACAGGTAACTGAAACATGGAGCCACAGAGGGATGTGCAATAAACCACAGGAGGCCAAAGCAGAGCCTCCTCCTCCACCTGCAGCTCCGGCCCACGGTAGAGTATTTGATCACAGACAACCAGATTCTCCTGCCTTTTTTTTCCCTTTGTCTCTTTCAAGGTTCCTGTTCCTTTTCCAAAGTTAAATTCAAGCACTTTTCAAGAATTTCCGAGCTTTGCGAGCACCTTACAGCTGTGGTAAATTACATATTTATATACATATACTCAGAAGGTTATTTTACTTCATCATCACAGTAAATCAGATGTTACTGTGCTAAAAACAACCAAAATTATGTTTCATGATGGCATTCTACAGAACGGTGACAAATTAAAGGAAAACACGTCAAAGTCAGGTTTCAAAATGCGTCACCTGTCTGTAAGTAGACTTGTATAATATCCAACTTATTTTATGTATCTAAGAACAACCTATTCAGTCAGGGAGCAGCATACTATGAAAGTAATGCAGTTGCAAGTGCAGTTTCAAGCATTTTCTCCAAAGTCCAAGCCCTTTTCAAACCTTCAAAACACCACATTAAAATTCGCATGTTTTCAAGGGTTTCTAGCACCTGTGCCAAACCCTGCTCATATATGCATCATATATAAACCAAGTAAAGCTGATGACTCAAACCAATCTGGTCTGAAAACATAAATTACCTCTAAATTGATGTTTTCTACCGCAAATTATTCAAAGTACTTGTATTTCTCAGAACAAGCCAGAGGTATGAAACATCCTTGTATTGATTTCCAGAGGATTTTGTACATCACAGGTCACTTGTTGCCGTAGCAAGTGTGTGAAAGTTTTCTTTAGTTCCAAAGGGAGGAGGGACACAGGAAATGGGATCACAGTGTGGGGTGATGGAGCTGATGACTGGGGCTTGTGAAACTGAACTCCTCTGCGTTCACTGCTTTTTTGTTCAAGATGAGGATTTGTGGATTCAAAGCTCTGTTTGTTTGTTCTTTCATACAGCCCCCCGTGCCGGTTTCAGAATCCCAGGCTACAGACCCTCCGACCTGGACAAGAAGATTCTGGTGTGGTCAGGACGCTTCAAGACAGTGGACCAGATACCAGAGCTCGTGTCGTAAGTAGTCTCATCCTGTTTATACCAGACCTCCCAGCACACTCGCATCTGATTGGCTCTTTGCATGATTCAGTTAAGATAGATCACAAGAATAGAGTTACCTAACTGGATGAGCAGTGGTGCTGCTGATGTTCCAAGACGGCTGCAGTTCAAACAAGGCGTGTGTTTGGGGCTGGTGGTAATTAATGTGGTTCCTGACATCAGGGTGGAGATCTTATCTGATCTGCTGCTGTGATAAAAGACCTGATTGTCACGCATACAAACTGCAGACCTCCCACACTCCCAGTGAACCAACGCTCAGTATAAAAACATTATCGTAATTATGTTGCAATTAAAGGAGCAATATGTAAGACCCTACCGTTCAAAAATGCCAGTCCAAAGAGCAGGTTGGAGCCTCCTCCTCAGACCTGAAGCTCAGGCAAGTTGCCTGCAAACGGCACAGACACTGAACCAACACAAGTTCAAGACGAGTACAACGTTATACTTTTGACAATAATAAGTGAGCGTGAGTCTTCCGCTATTGATCACCTCTTCATCAGGACATTGATCATGTGATGATTTAGCACAGTAAGTGTATTGCATACCTCTCCTTTAATGTTGACATAAATGACTAAAAGCTGGCGATGATTGCTGGAATTACTGTCATTGTACAAAAGAATATATGCATCACCTTTAATGATGTACTGAGCTTAAAAACAGCAAACCTGCACATTGATGTGTTCCACATTGTTTTTGATGATCATGTCTTTACCAGATGTGTTAGAATATTGTTTTTTAAAATGTAAATTGACAACTTTTTTGCTTTGACTCATCCTTATAAATTAAATGTTAATTGCACAGTGTCATGGCTGTAGAATGACACCAATTGATGGAAGTAATCTTGGCGCATTAGATCAGTGACCGACTAAGGTAGATGCACCCATTTTTAAGTCTGCAAAGGTAGATTTTTCTGACTTTTTCTGAATAATAATAATGAGCAACCTCAGATCGTGAATATCCATTTCCATTACATTATTTGTGCTTTGTGTCTGTTCCCAAATTCAATATAAAATTCAGTTTTCAGCGTACCTGTTCGGTGAACATGCTTCTTTCTTCTCTGTCATTTAAGTGCTTTAACTCTGAGGAAAGGGAAAGCTATCCTTTGTTTTGTCGCAGTGTTTTTCCTGTTAAATAGTGTTCCTGGTTGTTGAGTTGTAGGTTAGGGTTAGGCATCACTGAGTAAGTTAAGGCAGAACACCCACCTGGAAAATGCTGGGGGTGGGTGGAGGAAAAGTTGAAAAGATGTCTGTTTCCACGTTCAGGGTCTAGCCACACTGACATCTGTTTGTACACCTGCCTGTGCCACAGGTTTGAGATGATTGATGCTGCCAGAAACAAAGTCAGAGTGAAAGCCTGCTACGTGATGATGGCCGCCACAATAGGGGCCTGTCTGTTGATGGTCTTCCTGGGCAAAAGGGTGAGTGACAATAGACGACCACATTATGTTCACATACATTGTTTTTCCTCAAGTATCTGTTGAAAAAAGACTGTTGTTGAATAGTTAAAAACAATGTGAAAGAGTAGTTTTTGTCTCTGCAGTTTTGCTTGTAGCTTTGTTTTAAGCACTATTCCCACAGGACCAGTATTACCTGGGGACCTCTAGTAACTCGTTGGGCTGATATTCAATATATATCGATATATGTATATATATATATATATATATGCAGAGGTTCTCTGTTATTTTAATCCTACATGAATCTACCATGTCCACAATTTAAGTAAAAATTCCACTGCAAATTACCCACCATATTTCAGCAAACACAGAGGTCCTGTGATAATATTAGTCCCGGGCAAATCGACATGTCTGTGTTTTGGTGATTTCTGTTGTCAAACAACTGAAGAAGAAAAATTTGATCGTGGCTCATAATATGTTGAACAGTTGTGCTGTTAGATCAACGATATTGACATTTAAAACGAGTGATGACAGAACGTTTGCTGCAAATGAGTATTTATGCTCGTATCACTTGCAGACACAAAAGAATTCTAAACTTTACTGTTGCTGCTGAAGAATAGATGCTCCACTTCTGACATGTTGGTGTTACATGGAGCGTTGACATCTTATCAGGGGATAATGTCAGTAAATTTGAATAAAACTTAAGAAACTTCAGAAACACAGACATGGGCGGGTAATTTCTAAATCACACAACGTCCCCTGGTAATATTAGCCTGGTGCAAAGAGGGCTTTAGTTGTATAAATGATCTTATTCTACACAAAAACCTTTGTATTTCAGGGAAAACCTAAATATCATGTAGAACATCTGACCTTTTTCACATCTGATCTGTAATCTGTCTCATTTTGTCGCAGGCTGCAGGCAGGCACGAGTCCCTGACAGGTCAGAACATGGAGAAGAAAGCTCGATGGAGGGAGGAACTACAGAAAGAAAAAGAAGCTGCTCTTGCCCTCTCTCAGAAGACTCAGTGATGGAGGACAACTAGTCCCTACAACAGCGTCATTTCCCCCAAATATTGAGCCATTAGTGTCCTCCTCCTACACTTCCATCCTACAGGGCGACCAAAAGAAATCAGAGCGGTTGATACTTTTAAGTAATTTTGTAAGCTGGAGATAACACATTCATTATGGATTATTTGAATAATTTTGAAAGAAAATGTAAGGTTTTATCTTTTCAGTGAATGTATTGAGGTTATAAACTGGCACCTGTTTCACTAAAAATGTTTGTTGCAGTAGAATTTGGTCACCAGAGGAGAGTAGAAACTTGACTATGATGTAACCTGGTACTGTGATGAAGGTTTTAGGATTTTTATAACAAATTCTTTGCATTTACTACACAGAAAAATAGTGATTTTCAGATAAGAAATCAGTAGAACAGATGCATCAGTAAAGTTTTCAATCAAGGCTTCTAGTAAACCTTCCAACACATACCTCTCAACCTCTCCACTATAATAAATGCCTTAGGTAGCCCTTTGTTTTTGAATTAGCCTCAAAGGCATTGTTTTTCTTTCTTTTTCCGAGGACAGTTTAGCCCTAAAGGGTTTCAAATGATCTCCAGTTTTCTTAGGAGAACATCAAGAAGTGGATCAGCCATGATCCATCTGTACAATGGTCTGTCCTGTTCTGATACTCATGTAATGTAATTAGGCTGGTTTGTTCATGACTGATGTGACATCTGTTTGTATATAGTGAGCACCAGATAATGTCAAATCAATAAAGAATTCCTGATTCTGATTTAATGACCTGATCTGGTTTCATGTAAACTGCAAGGTTTAAGTCAAAATCAGTTTTCACTATTTATATTTCTTCAGTAATCTGATCAAAGAAAATACTTCCCAAAGAGATCCTGTATAATATAACTACAATGAAAGCGAATGACTTACACTGTGGTTCATGAAACAGCTTTTATGCAAATGGCATAACAGGGGACAGCTGCACAAACTCAGTACAACAAACAGTAATTAACATGTAGAGCTGGTCATCTCTGGCAGAGATTCTGACAAAAGTAAGCAATGTAAAGAGGACTTGGTAAACAAACATTCAGTTCTGCTAACTAAGGTGATCACCAGTATTTTTCAAGTTTTAATCTGGATTTTTCTGTTGAAATGAGCTGGAAGGATTCCTGTAGAATAAAGATTATGGCACCATCAGCAACATGACAGATGCTAACCCCAACTAAAAAAACATTTTTTTGTTTTTAAAAAAAGAGCCCAATAGCTGATATATGTGTTGATGATTTGGCATAATCAAATTGGAAAATACTACCTGAAAGTCATGTTTTAGACTGCTCACTGCCAATTTTTTCTTGTTTACTTTGTCAAAATAAAGTTCTTGTAGCTTTGCTGAGACAGCATGATCAACTGATTGTAATTAGTGTGCTAACAGTTTCAGTCCACAATCTGCTGAAGTCCCTTTATGGGATGGGTAAACAGTGAAATAATCCTTGTCATACCAGAAGGGGACCGAGGATTGAGACCATGCCTCTTTGCACCTCGCTTCCTGAGGAGGGAAGAGCCGTGTCATCAACCAATTAAATAGTTAATGTAAAAACTAAGGTATATTCTCAAAGAGCAGGCGTCAGTCCTGAACTAAAGTGCTGCAAATGAAATGAAATTATGGTAAGATAATAATAAAAATTCCCCCTGGTCTGCTGCTGGACAGATTCCAGGGTTAAATAGTCTTGTTTTTGTCTCGTCCAAGTCTGTCCACTTGTCTCAGTGCGAGGGAAGACTCCAATTCCCATGCTTCCATGGGGTTATTCACGTTACACCAGAGGTGGGAGGCAGTCAAAACTCTTCAGGATGGAGCCTGTGCAGGTTGGAAAAGTCCCATTTCTGGATAGAGGAATGCATGATATGAGATCCAGGAGGGAACGCAAGCAGCCTGGTTTGTCGCTGACAAGCTCCGCCCCTCAGCGACACAGTCAAGTTCTTATTTGTCCATCTGTGGACACTTATCCGATGGCTGGAGAGAGGAGGTGAGGGGATTCCACCTCCATTTTTGAGTTGATTAAGTGCCTTTTGTAGAGGTCAGTTGAGTCCTTGGGTTGGGACTGGCCACAAGGCCCCGCTGTGGGCAGTTCAGTCCAAAGACCACCGTCAAACATGTGGTCAACGTCTCGTAGTCAGTCCAGTGTTTAGGTTAGATCATTCTTCTCTATGTGTGTGTGGAAGGGGGGTAAAAATCACGTCCATGTTTGTCTGTCTTGCGAGTCATTAATGCTTCAATCAGACAAGCAGTGCAGTCAAACTCCCGCTTTATCAGAGATGGGGATTGCCAATCCTACAGGAACGTGGAGAGGTGCTTTTTTTATTGGGGATGAGCTGGGGAGGAAATCCAAAAAGTAAGACAGGGGACAATTTGCTAGTAGAGGACGCCGGGGCCCGGGCAGGTGGGTAGATGGGGGTTCAGGCGCAGAGGTGAGCTCAGCGCAAGACAGAATGATGAGTGAAACCTTCACAAACTGGCTGACAAGACTGCAGAACTGGACCCACGCTGGACGTACGTGCACACACGTGCTCCCGTAATGTTACATTTTTCATAATCATGATAATGATTAAATCAACCTCTCTGACGATGAGGATGGAAGAGGAGGAGGGGAGCCGAGGGGTTGTCGTAAACCCTTGATCGTGGCAGTGGGCAGAGAGTGACAGGAAATGAGCAGAGGTGAGGATGAAGGTGGAGCACGGAGGGAGGGTGGGGAGGTTTTAGCATTATAGCTGGAAGCCTTCCATCGGGGCCTCGCACTGCTGGAAGAGGAACTGCTGCTGCTGGAGGTCGACGGCAGGAGCCAGAGACGGATCCTCGTCTTCAGTGTTGAAGTAGCGCTCGATCAGGTCGAAGGCTTTCTGATAGATTTCCTGGTTCTCGTGGCCCTGCAGGAACTCCAACTTGTCCAGACCTGAGAAGAGGGAACAAATGTAGTAAGTGATTAGTCTACTGACAGATAATTGTCAGTGATTTCCCCAATACTCTGATTTATTGTCCAGTGCTAGTTCTGTGTGTCACCCTTGCATCCCATTCATAAAAGTGTATTTTCTTTCTTTTTTTTTTTTTTTAAACAGAGGACTGATAGAGAGCTGAACATTATGATGTTACAGTGAAGCTGCTATAGTGAGCGCCCTCACTAACACCAAGAAAGTGGAGCACATTACACCGATGCTTAAATCACTGCACTGCTTTCCTGCGTGTTAAAGGATACATTTTTAAATCCTATTACTTGTCTACAATGCACTAAATAGTCTCAGGCCTAAATACATCTCAGGTTGACTTGTATGTTACAAAGCACCCAGACCACTCAGGTCATCTGGTTCAGGCTTACTTGGTCTTCCCTGGATCAAAAAAAACAAGCGAGGTGAAGAAGCTCTTAGTTTCTCTGTTCCCCACCTTTTCCCCACACATCATGTGTGCTGAATATATTAAGTCTGCTGAAACTGCCAGCTCATTCAAACCTAGGCTTAAAAAAATATTTACTGCAGTTTTACTGTAATGTAGATGCATAACTTCTTGTTAAAATGATCCAACTATTCAATTGTTTACTTTGGCTTTGTGTTTTTATTGTCTTTAAAATGCTATTTCCTTAATCTTTCACTATTTATCTGCCTGTTTCTTATTGTTTTCATTGGTTTATTTCAACATTTTCCTGATGTCTTACATTTAATGTATTTCTATGTCACTGTAAAGCACTTTGAATTGAACTTGCCTTTGACCTTTTGGATATCAATTGTCATCACTTCATTTTTTTCTGTTAGAATTTTTTGTGAAATGTTGCTATAAATGACATATTAATTATTGAGTTATGACCAGTAATTGCTTAAACGTAAGCATATCATTTTAACTATGTGTGTGCGTAAACTTACCGTAAGCCTCTTCAATGAGTGCACAGTAAGGGTTTATGCCTCCTCCCCTCTTGGCCTCCAGTTCTCCCAGTCGCAGGATGTTCTCCAGGCCATTTAGAGCCACCTGAACTATTTTGGAGTCCATGAGTGTGAGCAGATCACACAGAGGTTTTATACAGCCGAGATCCACTAGGTGCCTGAAGGGGGCAGTACACAAACACAGATAGGGAACATAGCTTGTTACTCATTCCAAGCAAATAAATGTAGTCTGCTTAACAGTGGGTACAAAGCATGATCAATAAACCACACCTGCATCGAAAGATAAAACCAAACCACAGCCATTACTACACAAGCTACAGGAAAGTCTGCACTGAAGGATTTATACCAGTGTATTTAAGAGTAATAGCTCATTTCCTGTTGTCTAGTTCACATTGTCCCACAATCATTTTGCATCCTGGATGTATTTTTTGGATTATGTTTGTGGATTTTTTCCCATATTTTTTTGTTTTTTGTCTTTTGTCAGAGCCTTAAAGACACCTTAAAATTCTGAAACAATGCTCTAAATAAGAAGCAACAGAGCTGGGATGTATTTTCGTGAGCATTAATTCTGATCAGAGGAGCCAAATACTACCACTGTATCATTTGTGCTTGTAAAATGTCATCCATTCGAGAAGAACAGGCCACAGCTCAATGGAGTTGAGACCTTGGGTACTGTATTGTATGCCCTAGGCTATGGGGTTTTTTTTTTGCGCTGCATGCTAAACTTAATCAGAGGTCTTACCTAATTTGCTCTGCAGAGCCCCCCGAGGTGGCGTTGGTGATGGCCCAGGCTGCTTCCTTCCTTGTGCGAAACTCTGCTACCTGCAGGATAGTGATGAGAGGAGGCAGCAGACCGGCCTCTATCACCATCTGTAAAGACAAAAAAAGCCTTGATTAGATGAAGAAATGCTCGAGTGAAGTTTTTACACCTCTGCAAGATAACAGGTAATTCTATGGGACGCCACGCCAACGCACACACCTGTATTTGTGCTCGGTTCCCTGCGGTGATGTTGGAGATCGTCCAGCAGGCTTCCTTCTTGATGGACTCCTTGGGGCTACTCAGGAGGTGAAGTAGAGACTGCAGCGCTGAACAGTTCAAAATCACCTGAGCAACCACACAAATTACACAAAAAGTCAGAAATTTTCATCTGTCAGTATTCAATTACCTTCTCTAAGTATAACTGTGCATGTGTGTGTGTGCATGCTGCCAATACCTGTGTCTGCAGATCATCTCCAGTGACTATGTTCCCAACAGCTCGCAGTGCAGGAGATACCACCTTATAATCAGAGTGCCTGGAACAAAGCAGAATTGTAATGTATGATCACTGTTGCTTCTGAAGCTTCAAAGTAATATGAAAATGTTTGACCTTCAGTTTGATGATGGTAGCAAAACATGTTAAAGGGACCGTTTGGATTATTTATCAACAGTCAGTGTATTACCTACAGTAGATGGCGGTTGGCATGGCCATAATTTGGGGAAGCAGTGGGAGTGCTGGTGTAGGAAGCTAAGCAAAGCACTGCTGTGGACAGTTATAAACATCTTCGCCTTCTAAATGATTAGTAATGTTTTCTTACAACTCATAAACAGGCACTAACTCATTTAGTGAACATTCTGCATTATTTTTTAACTCTAAAAACATGGAACGGGCAAACAAAAACAGACATTTGATTTTGCACAGTAAATATATTACTGATTTCTCCTTTAAGTGTACGCTATAGTTAGAATATTTTCTGTTTTGTAAAGTCAAATTACTGATTTTGCCAATGAAGTCTGGTTGGTGTGGAGAGAGCAATACTTGGCTTATATAACAGCAGTTTCCTGTTCTAAAAGGCTGAGAGCAAGGTAACATTCTAAATATAGCTTGCACTGATATTGACTTTTTTAGTTGGCCATTTTGGTTTTGTTGCTGACCCTGTCCACAGCAGTACATTGCTTAACTCCCTTGCTGGTACTGTATTCTGCTGCTCCAAACTGGGGGCCTGCTGACCATCACCTACTATCTTTTAATTATCCCTTTAACAGTGAACCCATGGTATTTTCCACGTGGAAATACATAGGAACTTGAAGTGTAGTGTATTCTCTCCTGACTTTTGCAGTTTGTCACAGCTGGTAATGCATTAGTCAAACTCGAATACTGTCGGGGAATGTTCATGGCACACCCACATCTGGATTGTCACACCCGATACAGTTGTAGCGAATGGTACACATGGGACATTCAGTTACTGTCAAAGTGAAAACACAGCTCTTCTCCAACAATAAATATCTTAGTTGCGTAATCTTTTAGAATTGTAGGTATACAGTATGTGTTTAAAGCCTTACATCAGTAGCTCCACCAGCCTGCGACAGACTCCAGAGTCAATAACAGCCTGGATTTTGTCATTTGGGCCATCAGATAGGTAGGAGAGTGCCCAGCATGCATCAGCCAGGATGTCTGTGTCATTGACGAACAGCAGCCAAGACAGCACACTGAGACACGGGGACACCTAGGGGAAAGAAATGGGACAAAGAGACGTGGTGGGACGGAACATGTTGGTGTTGAGTTCAGTTTTCCAGGTTAGATATAAGCAACTTCATACAGCTTGTGACCTTGTAATGTGAGATATGATGTACTTTAGCAATGTGAGAGGTGTGCTGTTGCCATAGTGATATGTTTATCTTGGCAAATTACCTTAGCAAAGTCCGGAGGTGGGTTCTTTCCTCTGCACAGGTTTGAGAGCGCCCACACTGCATTCCTCATCATCGTTAGACGATTCTGTTTGGCCAACAACCTGAAAACAGAGTTTAACCAAGTATGTTTTTACAAAGGATAGAAGATGAAAGTTGCTCTTCTTTATTTTCAAGTATAAGAAGATTTACAGGGTTCATACAGCTTTTTAAGAGTAAAATTTCAAGGTACTTAAACCAGTTTCCAGACTGCTGAAGCCTTTATCGTCACATCTAAACTGTTACTATAAACTTCCTTTATACCCACAGCAATCAAGGTATGTTTATTTTACCAGCTGTTCATATGAACTTTGATTATATGTTTTGATCATGAGTATTTAAAGCCCGCTAACTTCTAGAGGAAGGAAACAACAGAGGACGTATCTGGCTATGAATGACAACTATGACAAGGGGCTTGTTTCATTTCAAATATTAAAAGATTTTTGGTGTACATGAGTGGTTGTGTAGATGAAACGCCATATTATGTTGGAAAAACAAGCATTTTTCAAGGAGTATATTCAAATTAAAGCATATTTAAAATTAAAGGAGAAATATGTAATGTCTTTTCTTCTGCAGCCACAATGGTCTGGAGCATCTGTTTGTTTGCCCATTTAACTTTTATTAGAGTTCAAATTAATGAGAAATATTTGCAGAATAAGCAAACATCTGATTTTGAGTCATATGAAATCATTAATAATTTTTTTTTAGGAAGAACAGACATTTGTAATGGTTAAATTGAGCAATATATTAATGGAGCCTGGCAGCCAGAGTGTGTATTTCAGATAACTGACAGTTACAAGACAAGAGCTGATCAACTTTCAGTGAAGGACTTGTCGTCACTTGTAATTGTCAAAATATAATGTTGTGCACTTCTTGCCCCAGGTTCGGTGTCCTTGCAGCCTGCAGGCAACATGCCTGAGCTTCAAGTCTGAGGAGGAGGGAGCAGGGGAAAACAACTCACTTGAACTATATATCACATATTAAACAGGGATTCAGCCTATTTAAAATACCGTGTATGGGTTTGCTATTTGGACAGCAGTACTCGTTTCTGAATGCTACATATTTCTCCTTTAAGCATTTTCCAAACTTTCAAGACTTTGCACGATCCCTGGATATAGGAGGAAGACAATGTGACATTGAGTTGCTACTTACTGCACCAGGGAAGGCAGGATGTTGCAGTCTATGACAAAGTCTCTGCATTCTGTGCTATCCCCTGCTATGTTTCCCAAGGCCCACACTGCCTGAGGGGCAAAGTATTTATTCAGGTCAGTTCATAAAGGACATTAAATTGTACAGCATTCAATGTCAAGACAAGGCTTTATTTAACCAGGCAGATTATCTATATATATGTTGTTATTTACATCAAAATTATAATAGGGAAATACAATAAGAGAAGTTTAAGTGATTGTCAACAGAAACACAATTGTCTGACAAAAGGAAGTGATACATCAGAATCTTCCTTACCTGTTCCTGTACGTCCTCGAAATCTGAGCTGAGCATCTCTATGAAAATGGGCACAGCTCCTGCCTGGATCACCACCCGAGTCTGGTGGGATGTACCTGATGCAATGTTGGTCAACACCCATGCAGCCTCAAACTAAAACAACAGTCAAAACATTTATCACTAAACATTTATTTAGTGATCACAAGGGTTAGATTTTAACTGTTAAATTTTCTCCAATGGCACCACACACAACGTATACATGTTTTTCACATTTATTGTTAGTGAAGGAAGAATTTAAGGCTGACCCAAATTCTACAAAGTTTCTACAATTGCCATAGTAACCAATATCCAAGTCAGTATCTGATTGCTTCATTTTTGTTTTTACAAAGACAGAAAGGAGATGTTACATTGACTGCACTCTAAAAGAGGCAAAAGACTAAGAGCAAGAAGTTGAGCTCATCTATGGTATTTGATGACACCTCCCCTCCTGCCCCCATTTCTCATTAGACTCACAATTACAATAATAGCAAAGTATGGAAATAAGTAAGTTTGATCACTCACAAATAAGCTTAAAATATTTACAGGTATTTCACACTTAAGTGAAGCTTTGGGGGGCCCCAAAAAGATACTCAGGACAGCCCTAGAAGAGTTTGTATGAAACAAGAACACTGCAAGAAAAATGAAGTAGCTCCAAGCCTTCCCAGCTTGGTCAACTTAAGCACGTCTGCACTGTTACAAAGAGATTTTGAGGAAATGTACCTGCAATGTGCAGTTTTCTCTCCTCTTCAGAAACTCAACAAAGCGCTCCACCACCCCTGCAGTGGCAATGACTTCATCGATGGGTGGGTTGGGTTCTGTGTGAGAAATCATGGACAATGTGACACAAATTAATAAAGCAAAATTTATCAAAGCACCATCTTGATATCAAGAGATTCAAATACTTCCAGATTTACTCTGTTGATAGGAAGTATGCATGAAACTATGATTAATATCCCAGACAGAGAGGATTAAATTGTCATCCAGCCCTTGTAAAACAAACACAGGTGCCACTCTCATGAACTGAGGTGAATCTACAGCACCCTTACCTTTAGAAAGGAGTTTCCTAAAGCGCTGCGTGCCTATTAGCTGCTGCTCAGGAGAGCTGGAGAAGATCATTTGAGTCATATCTTCAGAAATCACCCCACTCTGCACAGCACAAAGATGCAGATTTGAGAAATAACAGATGAAATGCTGTCGCATCCAACTTCAAGGGGTTAGTGAATGTACATGAAAACCAGGATTCTTTTTTATTAGTAACACCAAATGGTCTGAAGAATGTTGGTCTTCTTACCATAAGTGGGTCCATGTTGTTAGCCTGGGACTCCAGGTAGCCACTATCGGCCATCCCATCGTCCTCTGGGATACCATCATCCTCCACTGTGGCAACATTTCTCCTCTTAAAAAGCTGCAGTGGAATAAAATCTAAATAAATGACAATGGTCTAGTCTGTGCATATTTCCTCTTCACCATTACACTGCTAGGAACAAAACATGGTTGAACTTTATGCCCTAACATTTGCAACACTGACAGGACATAATTTTGTGATCATTAGCCCTTTTTATGTTTGATGGTGATCTGTTTAGTTGTCACAATGTCACACTCATTTACCACCGCAGGTACCAGGGTCTAAATTAAGTTCCAGGGACATCTTTCCATTTAATTTAACCCCAACAAAAATGCCAGGCAGATAGTACATTCCAGGACAAGTATTTTGGGGGTGGGGAGATTTCTGATTGCTCAAATACTCCCAGCATTTTATTGCACCCACCATTTTTATAAATCTGTAGTAGTTAGTTTTTTGTCCATGGTGCTTCAACACATCAACAGAGTTGCAGAAGAAAGCACACAACAGATGGACCGTAGGTCATCGTTGTTGTACAGTTGTTCAAAAACATGGCATGTAAAAATGCATTTTGGCAGAACTGTATTTCATTATAGTCATGCCAATAAAGTTTCTTTCAATGTAATTGAATAGAAAAAATAGCAATTGCTTTTAGATACATCAGCAGACTAACTACCCTAATCTTCAAAGGTCTTTTGACAACAGTTCCTTGAAAAGAAATTCCTGGGACTGAGAGTTCCAGGTACATTGGGCGGAAACACAGTTTCACCTTGGGGACAGTTCTACCTCCACAGTAATGAATGTTAAAACCCATCTTCTGCTGAGTCGGTCTGAATAATTTCCTCCATACTCAGCTCACCTGTTCATCCTTCTTCTGTTTGCGGAGCTGTAGACCTTCCTCTTCCCTCCTTCTTCTCATCTCATCTGTGTTGAGGGACTTGTTCTTGTAGCTCTTGAGTCGTGCATTGTCCTTACCCTGACTCATTGTGTAGCCTAAGAAGATGCAGAAATATAGGTTATGTAGGGGTGTAAGAAAATAACTATACACTTAAGTATTATAAGATACAATGTCTATTCTCAAAAACAGTGCATTGTGATATTGCATTATCTGTTCACAGATTTGTAGCATGATACTAATCATCAATAAGATACAAAATGCACATTATAAGAGTATAAGATGTATTGAAACAACTCTAGCAGCACATTTATGTGAAACATAAATTCATGAAGCGCAAACAATAAAAACTAACATATTAATAAAACAATAATACTCTAGTTCAAAACAGCTGCTCTTGTCTGCTTAAAAACCCATGACCTCCAGAGACAGGGCACGCAAAACTTACAATATTAGTTCATACAATTTTATTAGTTTATAACCGTAATTAATGAATAGTTCAATTAGCATTGTATTTGAGCCCCCGACTGCAGAGCAGAGTTGTTATTTAAGTTACCTTCAATGTTCTGATTACATACAATTTAAACGTTTTAACGAGATTTTGTGCAAGTGGTTGAGTGGTCTGTCCAATATGACAGTTTTTCTCAAATCAGACTTAAAGCATGGCAATAGATCATCTTGTTTACAGCATTGCTATACAATGAATCGTAATTCCTGTATCGTGATATATGTCGTATTGCCTGATTTTTGTCAATGCACAAGCATGATGTTATGTATACAGACTCGGATGAGGTTTAAATCATACTTTACATCACAATATGTATAATTATGCATGTATAAATGTATGTTTGGCCACAGGCATCAGAGTCAGCTGTGAGTAAGGCATCCATCGCCAGGTTTCTACATTTATATGAACGTAAAGACTACAGAGGCAATCTAAAACTAAGGTAGCCACATTAATAACAAAACTTCAACTGAACTTTACATAACTAAATAGGGCATCATTCCTGTCAGCAATCACAGTTCAACAAATGAGGGCATCTAAGGATAGTAGCTAGCCTGTTAGCTTTATGTGTCTTTACACTGTTTGCTTGATGAACAACCAAACATTATCTACTGATCCGGAGTGCTGCTTCCCCATATCGATTTACAAATCAGCAAAACCCAAAACAATATTACATTAGCAGAACACTGGTCCACGGGAAGACTACACCTCAGCTAGCTAGCCCGCCAGCTAATGTCATAGTCG
This sequence comes from Lutjanus campechanus, assembly GCA_027495735.1. Taxonomy (NCBI): domain Eukaryota; kingdom Metazoa; phylum Chordata; class Actinopteri; order Lutjaniformes; family Lutjanidae; genus Lutjanus; species Lutjanus campechanus. The sequence goes on along the minus strand of JAJHUR010130548.1, from coordinate 2,315 downwards.
TTGTTAGCACTGCCGAAAGCTAGCTGCTGGCTAAAAGCGGCTAGCAGAATTAGCTAACGTTAGCTCTGAAATGCAACCTTAACATTAGCTCACACGACAGCCCAATATTTCACAGGCGGTACTGAGATTGAGAATCAAATTAGCCCCTGATTATAAAACGATAATATACATAGACTCATATACATGTAATGATTTTTAACTGACCTGTCAAATCGGGCTCTTAATCCCCTACTTCGCTAGGCCACCGTTTATACAGCCGTCGCCGGTATGGTACTGCGCATGCGTGATATTAAACGCCCCCACCCCTTATCCATGAAGAGAACCCAAGATTTTTCAGAAACCTCGCGAGATTTGTCCATGTTGTTTCTTCATTGGTCACTTCGTATAATCTTGTTGTGTTTTGATATCTAACAACTATATAATTAAGATCTGCAAAGTTTTAAGGACAGAAAGCACCTGGCTAGGTTTGGGGAAAGATCACACATTCGTTTAAAAATAATAACTCTCGCGAGATCTTTCGCGGGTATAAGGTTCCCTTCTAGATATTACCTGCCTCCATCATCCCCACAGCTTCCCCCGCATTTATTTACTCCGCCCCACCCACGTGACGCTTCTGCGTTGTAAATAAATAGAAAAAACAGCCTCCACCGTCTACCATCCCATAGGATGCCTAAAACACATGCTGTACACTTGCTGTAAATGTGTTATACACGGTCATCATATTTGTCAACACGTATTTGACGAACGATAGTACATCCAAAAAAGTGTGCCGGCGACAACTTAAAGGAGGACTGAATGCAGTTCCATAAATGGGCAAACAGTGTACCCTACAGGTGTGAGTTGTATGAACCTTTCAACAGTGATACTGCTTTTGATCGGAGCAGCCCGTCCGGCGTCAACGGTCATTAGGTGGATACGTGAACACAACCAACAGAGATACTAGACAAATGCAAAGTGAATTTACTAACTCTGTCTACTTTTTTAATCTTAAAGATTGTTGGTGTTCCTGAGATCGCACCCCTTTTCACAGAACTAAATTCTCTTTTAAAATCACTCAGCCTACATTAGTAGACAACAGAGAGCATAATAAGAGTGTGTAATCCCATGACTGACTGTTTTACACTGTTTTATACCGCACATATATTGTTTTATACTGCAGACTTCTTTTTTTTTTTTTTTTACTGTATAAGCACAACTGTTCATCACCTTGTCTGACTCAGTCATCATCCTCTTATATTTTCTTTTTCTTTACGTATTTTATCATTTTTCATGATCATATATTCTTGACAACAATTGTTTTAAACATTTTTTGCAGCAATCAAATTATAAAATTGCAAACGGTGAAACGGTAATATAGGCACACAAAATAATCTGATAAATAATTTACAATAAAGCTCCAGTTCCTTTCTGAAGCCATGCAGCTTATTCTTTTTTTTATTTTTTTTTTATCACTTTTGTTTCTGCATACTACATAAACTCTGACTTGACCCTTCAGCACTTTAAATTATACATTTTGGAGGTGTCAGGTCAGGTTTTGTGCATTGATTGCTGACAATCAGTGCTTTAACTCTGTGTGACCCTTCAGCACTTAAAGTACAACAGGTGCACTGTCTGCAAAATGCAGAAACAAACAAGGCCCATCACCCACCACCTGACACACACACACACAGAGACATACAAATGAAAATACCATAATTTCAAAGAATACCTTTGTCATTCTTTCATTATTTTATTCTGTTGTGAGTCTTAATTTAAGCTCTTTTAAGTTTTGCTTCTGAGTTTTCGATGCTGGTATAGTGTCATAGCACCTGTCTCAAGGTGTCAAGGTCAGTTATTATTTTGAATTTATTTTCGGTCAGACAATACAAATTAACAAAAAAAAATATACACCGTAAATCTACAAATTCAGAAACAGAAATACAAAGCCTCTTATAAAATTTGACAGTTGCTTAAATAACACAGTCAAAAAGTATAAAAATAAAGTAATTTAAAGCGTATGATAAGAATGATAACAAACTACTACAAAGAGTTTTTAACTAGTCATAAAACAGTCTCAGTTTATGAATGATGCCTCTGAATGACTAAGATAAAGACCATTAGCAAGACAATCAGCTATTTCTATGTAGGTGTTCTTAATGCCTGCACTGTGTAGGAGTCTCCTTGAAATCAGATGAAAAAAGTCTGTGTTTACATTTTCACAAAGTAACAGTGAGTCGAACCTTAGTCTTAAAAAGACACAGGAAGATATTTTTCTTCAGATGATTTTATATTTTGTGGTCATTATGATGGAAACACTACCACTTTTATCTACAAGA
>JAJHUR010130547.1:0-37277 GCA_027495735.1 Lutjanus campechanus | reverse complement strand
CCACAGTCTCTCCTGTTATGGAACTAGTTGTGTTGGGGGAGCCAAATAAATGATTAACTAAACAAACAAATCATAATCTCTTGTTGTTTATTACCGTTAACCAATGAAAATGTGCTTGTAGTACTGTTGTATAAAAGCAATATCACACTCGAGGTCGTGCTGTGTTTGTAAATATCAGCACGGTGTGATTGTCTGCGGCACTCGGCCGACCGAATCACACCAGTGCTGATATTTACAAACACAGCACTCCCTCTCGTGTGATATTGCTTAAATAACATTCAGTGTTTAGCTTATTACTAATGTCCCAAAGGTATTTGGTGAATTATAACCATTAACAAAAGAGTCACTACAAAATATTAAACGTTCTGTGTAAGTACCAGTCTATGCAATTCTATTTTATTTTTAAACTAAAAAAAAAGAGTAACGCAATAGTTACTTTCCCTGGTAACTAGTTACTTTTATAGTGGAGTAATTAAGTTACTAACTCAGTTACTTTTTGGGAGAAGTAACTAGTAACTAGTAACTATAACTAATTACCTTTTAAAAATAACGTGCCCAACACTGGTCTCCGGATCTTTGTTCCCATACTGTATCGAAAATGAACCAAACCGTGACCTCAAAACCGCGGTACGTATCGAACCGAGATTTTTGTGTATCGTTACACCCCTACAAATTGTATAAAACCCTTCAGAAAAGCTTTTTTCCTCGCTGATGTTTTTCTTGCAGTTTCCCAGCAGGTTTTCAGACTTCTTTTCTACATGACTGACTTTCAAAACCCTGAGCAATTTAGTAGCAATAAGTGGCAAAGAGCTCCATGGAGCGAAGCCGGACAAAAGCAATCCCTGGTAAAAAACAAAAATTGAAAAAGGATACAGGTTTTATGGCTGCACCGTGGACCTTTGCAGAAAGGGCATATTTTGAGTTTGGATGGTTTCAAACTAAACATAAAGGCACAGTGATGAGGGACCAAAAAGAAAGGAAAAGAGAAGGCAAAACGAGAGAATACAAATACCACCAAGTGTGGTCAGTATGTTGAAACTATCTAAAACTACTGGGAGCATCCCTGCTTTGAATATACAACATCTTTCTTTAGTTCTGGCCGTGAGAACCAAGATCTCAGGCTCTTGTCGACTTTCATTGTTCTTTTTTGGCTTAAAAACACACACAGCTTCACACTGCAACAAAACAATCTGTTTGACATTTTCTGGCTTACCTTCAGGATGCTCATAGGGCAGCCAGTGGTGTCTGGCATTCTGAAACTCAAAGTGGGAGTTGCGGAGCTGGCATTGCTGGGCACGGAAATCTTCGAAGTGCTTGGGGCAGTCGTCAGTGTTGCACAGCTGGTACTCGTAGTTTACTCCCGGGCAGTCCTGGCCACCATTGGAGGGCCTGAGGGAGCGAAATGGATGAAGATCACAGGAGCTGATCAGACAGTTTGCTTTTCTTTAAAGCCAAACAACCCAAAACAAATTCTGCTCAAAGAGTGATGCTTAAATGCCAAGAAGCTTATATGACAGATTGGGGTTGTTATGATTGTTCCCGCAGGTTGCAACAATGATTCGACCTCTTTGAAGCCATGTGATTTGCCTCAAATGGCTTTAAAAAACTCTACCAATGTGCTGATTGTTATGACTTATATACTGTAGTAAATGCAGCTAATTGTCATTATCATTATAATCATTGTCATATTATATATTATATTGTCATGTTATATCATTGTCTCTGCTGAGAGGTTCTTTTTGGAAAAGCCCAACAAACTGCATTAAAGGGTAATGCCACTGATTTTACACATCAAAGTCTTATTACAGATATGAAAAAGTTGTATAAAGCCTTTTGTGGCTCCAGAAGGAGTTGTACAAACAACAACAACAACAACAACAACAACATGTGCATGTCGATTATTTTCAAAATCACCTAAACGACTGTTTCAAATGTAACTCAAGATCGAGAGGAAAGAAGACTGGAATAAAGGTGAAACAGCTAGCCTGGGTTTGTCCAGAGGTAACAATATACACCTAGCTGCACCTCTAAAACTTGTGTCATATCTTGGTTGTTTGGTTTGCAGCAAATCTAAAGTGAAAAAAAACAACAACAACTGTCCTTTGCTAGGTCCTCTCTAAGTTTGCTCAACTGTCACTGAAGCACAGAGCAAAAAGGGACAGAACTAAGGACAGGGTCGATTTTTGGTTTTACGGAGGTTTATGTGCCACAATATTTCTTGGCTGGGAGCAGTAACTGCATCCCTGACTAAACAAACTTCAGAGGGCTTAGCAGGCTGATTTTTATGGTTGAACAGAGCCAGGCTATGGTAGATATTTGCCCCTGTTTGCAGTCTTCATGCTAAGTTAACTGGCTGCTAGCTGTAGCTTCTTGTTATACTTGGTTAAGGTTGGGGAAATACTGTTAGGCTTCAAAGGCCAATAAAGTACTTCATCTAGCCTGACTGTTGGACTTTGATGGAGTGTAAAAAAAATGTCTCCTAGATGATACTTAAATCATAAAGCACCCTTACTTTCTATAGACATAAAGTTGGTATTAAGCTTAAGGAAGTTTAGGAGAGTAAAACTCCTTGTTTAAGGTTGGGGAAACACCATAGTCATGGGTAAAGTTAGGAAAACACTGCAGCTGTGGTTAGAAGAAACCACTGTTGATTGTTGGTAATGAGATGGGATGCAAACTGTGGTCTCCTCTCTCACATGCTTTGTTGAACCCATAATCAAGCGCACCCTTCCTCCTGAGGCAGTTTTGATAGAATAAAAACATCCCACTAATTAGGGTCATTACTCCCTCAACTGCTTGCTTGTCAGAAAAGTGTAAACATGAGTCATTTTAACCAGCTTAAAACAACTAATGCTATCTTTTTTCCTGGTGACAACAGCCTCATTAAATCCATAGTATGCATTAGACAGGAATTATTCAAGGTTATACACAAACACACACATACAAAGAAAAATTATCTGCTTAAAATTATGTGTCAGCATGCTCCATTTCTTCATTACTTAACATCCATGATACCATACAGAATTTAATCATGGTATTGTCGCCTTTGCCACTTACGCTGGGTTGTTGCACTGGCGTGTCCGGAAGCGAACTCCAGTCCCACAGGAGCGTGAGCAGGAGCCATATTTGCTCCAGGAGCCCCAGGCGCCATCTTGCCTGACTTGATTAGGGTTTTTCCACATGCAGTGACCTTTGTAGCACCACTACAGCGGATGAGGAGAGAGGGGGAATAAGCCAAACACAAAGGCATGCTTTCTAGTCCCAGGAAATGATAATACAGAGAGGAAATGTGAATTACACTACATGGCCAAATGTATGTGTTCAGAAATCTCTATGTGCTTTCAGTGTGAGTGTTTTTTAAGGCTTTAAATTTTTATTTGACATACTAATAATGTGCTTCCAGGTTTGTGTCAGCAGTTTAGGGAGGGCCTTATCCGGGTCCAAACAAAATAAGACTGTTTTCCCAGTTTGGTGTGGAAGAACCTGACTGGCCTATACAGAGCCTGGTGGGGCCTGGACCCAACACCCAACACCCTCTGTGACTAGGGACTCTGTGACTACTGTTACTGTGTGACTCCCTGAAATAATAGATGATGCTGCTTATATCAAGAAAATGGGGGTCCACCAAAGATTGATTCATGCGTCTCAGATTGTTTCATGGTAAAACTATTCCTAATTTCCAATAAAAAAGCAAAGATTACAGATACATCATAATATTACCATAGCATGTTGTATAGAAGAACTATGTTTTTCTTTTTTCTTAGACTTTCTCATCACATGACCCCTCTGATTAACTTGTGACCCCTTAGAGTGGTCCTGACCCTCAGGCTGGGAACCAGTGTCAAACGCACTTACTTTTCCAGGAGCACACTCCGTCCCATCGAGAGGCGGCCCCTTCTTGGTTTTGCAGAAATAAGGGTTGTCAGGATGACTGCACCACAGCTGTTTGCATGGGTCAAATGTGCGAAACTGAAACACAGAAAAGATGAAATTGTGCGTTAAGCTAAGTTAGCTGGTGTGCTGTATATGAAAATTAATGTATAGGTTATGAACAGCTTCACTCTCTTTCTTTTCATATGTTCTGAGGGATTGTGCTCAGTCAAAATCTTGACAGACAGGCAGCTGACGCCCAGACCAAATTGTTGTTGATGGTGTAATGGCTCCACTATCACTAGAGGTTCTAAAGCTGAGTGGATTACGAAGGTTTTCTGTGGGGACATCTTATTGTTAACCTCCTCACTAAGGAAGGTGGTCAGATATGTTTGTTTTTTCCCTCCCACGATTAGAACAGATCATCAGACTGGCTGGAGATAAATCAAAAAAGGGCCTTTCAGCTGCCTGCAGCATCCCTATACCAAGAGGCTTTGTGAACAACATGAGCCCTAAAAGTATCCTTTGGACTTGTCTCTCAAATTGGTCAGTCTCCTTCTTTTTCTGTCTGACATCATTCTCTCAGTCAAGAAGCTCTTTCTCACAATGCAGTTGTTACTTTTCTACCCAAAACCAAGGGGAAAGACCAAATAACACCAGTTTTAGTCATTGTAACCAGCATCACCATGTTATTACTGTTACTAAATCCATACATTTAACATCAATTATTTGCATGGTTCTGACTCTTAAAACATGTCCCAGGCATTTAACCTTTACCTTGCTTATTTTATTGTTTATTTCCTATTTTCCACTCCATTTGTGTCCTCACGTTCTGCTGTCTCTTCTTGTTTTCCTGCTGAACCTACCACTGCTACATCAAAGGCTGAATTTCCCCTGCCAATTCTACTGCTGTAGCTGATCTTTGAACCACAACCTGGCACCAATATTAAGTCTGAGCCATGAAAACTATTTCTTTTGAAGGGTGCTGAAAGATGATATAACTATCTCGGCAAAATACTGTACATTATTTTTCTTAAATGATTTTCATTAAGCGAACTTGACTCCGTTCTTTCTAAAGGGCCCAAGGACTCCAGAGGCCCTCATAAACACCCTGGTTGACTATGCAGCAACGGTTTGCGGTGATTTGATTAATTTCACCTTCATCTGGGAATATGCACCACTAAAGAAACTGACATAATAAGGTCCTTTGGGTACTGCTCTATTAAACCTGAGAACTTTCATTATTCTGAGAATAATATACACCATGAACAGAGATGGAAGGAATGGGAGGTTGAAAGGAGCTCAGCAGCAAATCTTTTCCGCTAGCAGGGGTCCCCTAGCAAGTTAATCCAGCCATGGTTAATGTGTGGTTAGAGTTAGCCAAATAAAACGCTAAATTAATGTTAAAGAAGAATGATTACAAATGAAGGGTGATTACTTTTGTCTCCCCTTTGGGGCAGTGAGAGTGATTACACAAACACAATCAATGTATGCCTACAATTTCCTGCCATAGACTCTTGCTTACTACAGCTGCTCCTCCCTTCAGCTCTGACAAACCAATCATTACTGGATGACATAAAACGCATCAGTACACCAGCAGACACCAGATTTAAAAACCAAGCCACTGTTATACTTGCCAAATATCACTCTTTCTCAAAACCAACCAGACTCCAGTGACAAAATCAGTAATTGTACCTCGCAGAACACTTAGTTCTGATTCCCAAACTGACACAATAACATAAATAAACTGATCAATGAAGGCAGCAGTACATGAGCAACTTGCGTTCTGTGAGGTAAAATTATGTGTTTTTGCCAAAGGAGTTTGGTTGAGCAAGAAAGAGCGATATTTGTCTGTCCGGCAGTAAATTAACGCAGTAAACATATTTCAAACATAACATACGCTTAAACTCAGTCAAAGCTCATGTCTGACTCACTTTCAACTCACTTGCAATGTTTACATAAGTCACCCTTGTGCAAATCTCTGCTGTTCGTGGACTCTAAAAATCCCGGCCATCATCACACAATCTGAACCAGTCTATTATTAGGTATAAAATGATGCCTTACTGGAGGTCTTTGAGTGCTTTCTTGACAAATCGGTCATTACTGAGAGTGGTGGAAATTCCATATTAGACGAAGACAGACCTTTAATCATATGCGTTATTAATCTTTTGAATGACTGATTATATTCTGTCTATTACTTCTGAGAGAACAGTTTCCCCTCCACTTCCAGTAAATTTCTTTCCATCTAAATTCTGGCATGGCACCAAGTAATACTGACATGACGATGAAGGTTCATCTATTGGTGTTCACTTCACAGAGATAGAGGTCATTGATTTAGAACCACTGCCTCTGTCCAGCTCACTTATTAGGACTTAAAAGAAAGATGGAAACTAAAATATTTAAACATTCGAATCCTGCAGAGATTAATACTCTCTGAACATGTCTGCTGCAGCCATTTCTCCTTCTCCAATCTCACTCAGCTGCTCGGACGAGTGGCTCTGTTTAAAGAGGCACACAAGACAATTAGCTGGAGCGAATTACTTTTTTTCTAAACAAACAAAAAACCTTTTTATCTGGTGAACCAAAAAGAATCCAACGATCTGTGATAAACAATTGCTGTACAGCGGCCCACATTACTCTAACTACAGCTCTGGCTCTCTGTTTTGTTTACATAAGGTGCAAACAGAGGAGTCTGGGGAAACTGGCTGTGCAAACAGCTCATGCATGTTGGTCAAGTCAGGTTAACTAGGGAGGCTGACCTCAATTGTTCAAAAAAACATTGCAGATACTACAGGACTGTGATTACTCCTTGGTAGCAGAAAAAAAAGACTGTGTTATACATTGGTTATGACAACGAAAAAAACAGTGATAACTTTTTGTCCTGGCGTTCTGCTGGACTTAATTTAAAGCAGGGGTTTTCAAAGTCTGAGACTGTGGGCCTCCCCTCAGACAAAGCTTAGGAAAAGGAACCCCTCCTTAGTTTGCTCGGTTAGTTTTGCTCAATTCCTGTATGTCGGTGGGATCATGGTCCAACTTCAGACTACACCAGATGCACAAAAACAGTCTCTCCAGAGACTGAGAGGGGGAGAGTGATGGAAGAAAATAAGAAAGTTCACCAAACTCTATAAAACATTAAAAACAGGCCCTGATTCTCGCCAGGAAAAGTAATGCCAGCGGTCACATGTGGCTAAAAGATTTGTGAATAGGCATATCGTTTATGAACTTAGCTAAATCCAATGCTAATTTTAGCGTAGTTGTTTACGTACACCAGGCAGACATGATATATAGCGCTGCACTTTGCCTCTGCAAGTTTCCCTATCTCACAGTGAGCCAAGAGCAAATTTCTTATCATTTGAAGGCAGCGTAAATCTTTGCTTGCCTACAGCGGACCAGTGATCAATGCTTGCAGGTTGGGGTTTAATCTCACTTAGTTTTAAAGGAACCATCATCTGCTTGTTAAATGTGAAATCAAAGAATCTAACTATAAGTTTCAAATCTAAAATAATAAGTCATTTAGTCTTGATCAGGGTTTAAATGTCTGTTTTACCTTAAAACAACTGAAACAGCTGTCAAAAAGCTGCCATCATTTCTCTCTTGCTTCCAGCATAATTATAACTTTTGCTGAGTTTTTCAGGCAGTAATACTTTATTCCAGAGGTGAAGAGATACAAGGTTCTTAGACTACTTTGGCAAATCCTTCACATATTTAGAATAAAAAAAATAAAATTTAACAGGCTAAATGACAGAAAAGAAACTTCTCCCACGCTGCATCTTGCATTCAATCAATGTATCATCTGAATATATTCTGATGAGGGTCTGCAAGGATGTTAATTTGATGTGCTGGGTCAGTGAATCACATTCAAATATGAAGCTCCTCTCTGGTACAGCTGCATTAAAATAATACTGTCTGTTTTTCTTTCTAACCTTTTCAAGATGGATTTTTAAACAAAGCTGGGGCAGTTTTCGTGACCAAATGAATTCATGAGGTCTGCTTTTCGGCACTCATCAAGAGGCACATTCAGAAATTCTTTGAAAGTGCTGGAGGTGTCCTGTCCTATCTCATTCCCAATCCTTCTTCATTCCACATGGACATGGTAATGTTTTCACGACAAATGGACCTCCTCAGAGTTAGTTTTACTCTCTTTTTTACTTTCTTCTGCATATTCTTGCTCTGTACACCAACGCTCAGTTCTGCACTGACGCCTCTACACCACAGCCTGCTGTCAGTAATTTAACTGCCTCCGCCGTAGCCTCCAGTGGAGGTGGAGGATTTCAAGGCTCGAACGTCCCTGCAGACTCTTGGTAGCAAACAACTAATGGAGACAGGTTGACAGGCAGAGATTATGGATCCAGATGATGATGGCCACAAATGGGCCTGAAAGATTTTTGTGCTATTAAATCTGAACACTGACCCACTGTGCATCCATTGTTAGTTTGACAAATGCTTTTGAATGGACAAGTCAAATTAAATTGCCAGTAAGTAACCTGAAAAATGTGTGTAATTGTTAGCTGAGGTAAAATTTGTAAACACAAAGTGAACCTTTGGAGTGAAGACAGCTGTTGCGTCCTGACTTGACGGCAACAACAGGACTAATTTGTGATTTTTTTTGAGGGTGTTAGAGGTGAATTGATTATGTTCATTTTGTATAAATTAATGAATTAAAATGGCAGAAGCATGTACTGGCTGCTGAGTCAGACTGTCCATTATCTGCCTACAGCCTTTTTAAACATTTAAAGTAGAAAACATTTAAAGAAGAAAGATGTAATATATTTGCTGTACTAAATCATAACATGAGCATCATCTGTCTTTACCGATAAAGTAAACATGCTAAGTTGAAATACCGGCAACGAAACAAAACAAAAATTAACTCAACAGATACTGTTTCTTTTCCCAGGAGAAAGACATGACCTGGCCTACTCTTCCTCTGATTCTCTGACTCTGATATTCTAACCCCAACTCAAACTGATCACTCCTCATGCCTAAACCTAACCAACCCAACCAACAAAGGCAACAAGCCAATCAAAGGCACAGCGAGGTGGGTCATGACTTTTGGTATCTGGAGCTCTATGATAAGACATAGTTTGTATGTATGTTTCCTTGGCAGGGGCTGGTCATCCCAGTTTTGCTGTGTCTTGATCTAAAACTAACCTTTAATTAGCAAACTGCAACAAAAACTTTCTGGCTCGACTGAAAAATACAGCAGAAAGGTATTTGAGGATGAGCTGACTGACCTTCTTTTATTTTGTTGCCTCCATCCCCAGTGAGGCTGGATAAACACGAGTCTCTCAAAATCCAAAACGCTTTCAAAGAAATTTTGACCTTGAATTAAAGTCGGGAGCTTAGTCATAAAGCGACAGTCTTAATCAGAATCCACTTCCCACAGGTCTCTGCCCAGTCCTTACAGTACAAACACTTTCTCCCTAAAAATGTAAATCCAAGATGACTCACTCCATGCAAGCCTTGAGGTTTTTTGAAGTTGATAAATGACAGAAACAGGTCTTGATGAAAGGGCCTCATGTTTTCTGCATGGCCTAATACAACCAACCTCATACCCTGTACTTTATAAAACCTCCAATTTATAAGAAGTCCAAGAACTCCTACTACCACTAAACTGCATTTTCAACTGTTCAACACTGAAACAATCCACGTCATAAAATATTTTGGTAAAAAAAAAAAAAAAAGGTTAAAAACATGCCCCCATCGCAAATGATAAAATATTACTTTCCCACTGTTTTGACTTTTTATCAGCTTTTATCAACCTTTTTATAGATCGGGGGTTGCGACCAAGGAAATAAGAAGAAAGGTTTACTGAATATAGTGACAGAATATTTATCACCCTGCCATCTGCACAGAACTAGCCAGATAGCAGGTGTGACTACGGCAAAGTAAGCAGATGTCTGTTTGAAGTCTCACTAATCTACCATCTGATTCTGCTCGTATGTGTCTGCTGATATTTAAAAGTCAGTTTCTCGGTTGGCTGTCATCAACATCTCCTTTCATGTCTTTCTGCAGAAAGCTCACCAGAAAACTTTCTTTGCTCATCCCAAGCACCCTCTCAAAGCTAGAGAAAGTTAAAGTTGGATGGCATCTTATTTTACTGAACTCTCTGAGAGCAAATTAAGTTTCTGGTGGTTTTATCTTTTCCATTTTACTCTGCGTTTCATTTATAGACATGTTTCTTAGGACAGGGTACATTATGTGCAGGTGGTTCCTATCCACTAAATGTAAGGTTTTGGGTTGTACTCACTGAAGTGCAGATCTTATAGCCCACTCCAAAGTCAAACCGACACTGCTCGTCCATTGAGTAGTTGATGCCAGGAAGTTCAGGAAGCTGCGGCCAATCGTGTTTGAAGGGGTCATCCAAGAGACAGTCATATGTGCTGTCAGGAAATGAAAAAAGAAGGTGACACTGGTGTCAAACACAGAACAGAGACTCAATATTATCATCCTGACAAAGACATTAAGGTATTTCTATGAATGGATTTGTTGCCTTGGCCCTTTATTTACTTCAATCACAGAGAGAACCAGACCTTTACTTGAAACAGGCTTTATGACTCTCTCGCTTTATATGTATATTTTATCATGTTTTTTCCCCAGTTTAAAGGACCAGTATGTAGGATTTAGTGGAGATTAACATCACTTTGCCTCACTGTCCCCTTCCAAATGTGTGGGAAAAAACTAGGGGCCAGAAAACCTGCAAGTTCTGCAGGTATAAATGGCTCAGTCTGAGGTAACGTAAACGCAAGATAATACATTTCAGATCTCTGTACACTCAAGAAAATATACTTATGAATATTATCTTTCATTTATGCTGTGTTCTGCCAACTGATCCCTGTAAATCTTACACATGGAACCTTTACATGTGCTGCTGTCAATTAAAACTCAACACTCAACTCAACAAGACAAAACATTTTGGTCGCCCCCTGGTGGCTGGCTGCAGTATAAGTCATAAACTCCAATAGGATATGACTTTGGCCAAGCTAGTCAAAATAAATGTCAAATAATTTTTTCTCAAACACGATTTCTCTCACTCTAGGTAGTTCCTATCAGGCTGGTGTATGTTAAAGTGTTTGTTTTAATGATGAGCTTCGCGACTGGGTGTATGCCAGTGGCTCCAACCCTGATCACTACTGCGCAGACCCTGGCTCCAAATGATATAACAAGCAAAAGATGGCAGCACTCGTATCTGGGATATTTTGGCTTCATTTTTGTACAGCAGGAGGAAGTGGAGATCAGCAGCATCCAGCTAAAACCAGGAAATGTTTGCTCTCTATTGAATGACAAAAAAGTTGCTGATGAATGTTTTGTTTATCATTCAGCATCATCCATCAATGGACCAAATGTTTCCAATTTCCACATGAAAGGAGGGATAAATACAACAACACAGTCGTGACATACTCACTGCTCTTGAGTTTCCATTTTACTGTTTTCGTTCACTTAGTCATTCCAGTTGCTTTTGCTTTGATGTTTTTTTTAATCAATGTTAAACTGCTGTCCATGAACATCAACTATTCCTGTAAAATGTTTCAAATTAAAGATCTTCCAGCAACTCAAAGAGCATCAAGTGCTAAGATCCATCGACAGACATGTAAGATTGATGAAAAAACAGCAAACTAGAAGCAATTAGAAGCTCAGAAGCTCAGTGGTAAATATGACAGGACTGCTGTTGTGCTGTCAGAAATCAATGTGCAGTTTACTATAGGAGCCACTGTACATTGCTCTATGTTTTTAACCTGGACTTAATCTGAGATTCGACCATCACTGAATACTGGCTTTTATTTGGGAACTGACTGTATGCTCAAACCTCAGCATGCTTGAGCATTAAGGGCTGCATCACACACATTATTTACCACCTAATTATTTAGCCAACAATCCAGGAGAAAGACATGTTTTGAAAATGGAAAGCAACTGGAATGCACCTGGATTCGACATCCAGTAAAACATCCTAGAATTCGGTATTATGGGGCTCCTCATTACTCACTTGTTTAAACATGACTCCTTTGAATTTTCTAACTGAATGTTGCATAAAGCTTTCAGACAAATTCTGTTTTGTTTCTTCTTTCAATAAAAGTCGTGTATTTGTATTCAAGGTTATGGACAGATTTGACTGCATGTGGCCAGGTGGTGGAAAGTGGCTCAGCTGCAGTAAATCCCCCAATTCTTTTCAAGGCGAAGGGCGCAGCTAAATCCTGCTCAGAGACAGACAAAGCATATGCCTTTTGTATGTTGGAAATTATTTTTTTTTTACCATTGTATGAATTTCACCGCACTAACTGCCTCGCCAAGGCTTCTTTTCCCTCTTAGAACCAAAGCTTTGACATTTACAATCCTACATTATCATACTGCAGTAAGTCTTTTCATATACTGTAGCATATTGATTTTTCCTCTGCAACAGCCCCTGCTGCTCTAACAAACAGTACACTGTATGGTGATTGATTGCACATTGCCATTGTCATCTCCTTTGATGCAATCCAGTCGTTTGGTGGCCACGCTCTATTGGACTTTCCCTGTCAGAAATTGATTCTGTCACAGCCGAGTGAAAAAAATTCAATGTCTGTGAACTGAACACTCGCCATGGATGCATGTGCTGATGTTCATACAGACTCTGTCAGTGTGCTGTTTGGAGACGGCATGATGCTGTTTAGTTAAACAAACATATTTCGCGTCATCGTCAGCTTCAGCTACGTCAGCTGCAGGTAAATGATTCCTTAAGAAGAGGTACAGTAGATTTAGTTTCCAGTCCAGTAAAAATTAAACTTTCTTCTCACCTTACTTAAAATTTAAATATAATGTAATATACTATAGTAATAATTATTACCTCCCCTGACCTTATTTTTATCAGCTCCCAGTATTTGTTTGTATATAAAAAAGGCATAGAGATATTGAGGAGTGTTGAGCAAATATCTTGGACCCCCTGTCGAAGCCTGCAGGTGGGTGCTGGGGTGCTGGTGGAGCTGAATGAACAGACAGAGACGCTGAGACAAGGCAGCAATAGCAATGACAGGCAGAGGGAGAAATGGGAGGTTTTAGCAGTTTAAAGTGTAACTTGCAGGTTAAATGTCTTAATGAATTTTATATGTAACCTTTATATGTAAAACTTTATTAAAAAAATAAAATGAGAGTAAATGGTTGTCTGTTTGAGCAAGTCTCTTAAAAACACTTTTTTTTCAAATGTTGCATCATATTGCGTATGAATAGGAAGTCGCTGTGTCTGAGTCTGACTTTGACCAACGTTTTAGAGTGCATTTCATTCCCAGTGACCATGCTGAATCATTGTGTATGCTACGGGTGCACAAACTCCTGCCTGTCAGGACATCGAGTCCACAGGTTTCCTGACAGGGGAAGAGCAGGCGCTAGCTCTCACTCCTGGGTGCGTTTCGTGAGTCAGGACGTCACTGCTGCCTCCGTAACTAAAACGGTGGCCTGACTGCCGGCTGACACTGACCACACAAGCACCTAACAAACAAAAAGTTTATCAGGGAACTGTCGTTCATCTCTCCCTTTCTCCCCTTTTCTCTCTCCCTTCTTATTCCAGTCTCCATCCCTCTCCATCTCTCTCCCCTCTCCATCTCCCTCTCTCTCGCTATCTCCATCCCTTTAGAAGTCTCTCCCTCACCCTCTCTTTCTCGCTGCTGCGGCACTGTGTGTGGTTTATAGGAGGCAAGGTGATGTGAGAAAAGACTGGTAAAAGCTGATACTCGAACATGAGCTGAACACAGGATTAGCTGTTAGCTAATACTGTTCACTCACCAAGACATCTGCCTGCTTCTCTACTGATTCTCCTCACACCACAATTCAACCCTGTTCTGCTCCTGGTCTCTTTGACACCTCGTAGGCTCACAATCATGAGCTTGTGGTCCACCATATTCATAAGAACATACATTTTCAACCTTTTCTAGCATTGTGATCCATATTTATTAATATTAATTATAATCTACAGCTACATTTATACATACATACATGTATTCATTTTCATATCAAATTGAATATTTTGAGGTTGTAGATTAACAAAATGAGACATTTAAAGACATCACCGTGGACTCTGAAAAACTGAGACAGACATTTTTCACTAGTTTCTGACATTTTAGGACATTGCAGCACTAGGCAGAACATGACAGAACATATAGATAGATAGAACAAAATGTGGCTGAGCCACATGCTTCTCAGCTTAAAGACAAGCGAACAAAAGGCACTGGAGCACTCTGATTAATTCACAGCCTTTAATTGGGCGACCAGACTAATGTTTCAACACTACTGTGTCTTCATCAGAGGACAATTAAAGACTGTGAATTAATCTGTGTTCTCTGAAGCAATAAATTCCTTAGTGCTGCTTAGAGAAAGCTGAGCTCTCCTGCTGCAAACCTGATGTTCTTCCTCCAACCAGTGATGCAGTTGGTTTTTTAGGAAGAACTAGATGCTAGGTGAGTATTTTTTTTATCCAACATTAAGCTTGCAAGCAATGCATGCTGGTATATGTAGGCCTGGCTCTGCAAGCTGGAAAACTATGGTCAATATAATTTAACACACACTGAGGAATGTAGTACGTAAATTAGCTGTATTTACCATCAACACTGATTAGATATCCACATAAAAAATAGTGAATTCTCTCCTTAATGGTTTAATGTAGTTGTTGCCAAATTCTTTCAAGTGACAGGTTCACACAGTTGAAACAGTGCTACAAAATATATTACCATCTTACACACAAATCGAGAAGACGGTGTGATAAACCAGTAGTCATGGGTTTGCACAATTTATCCTTTTACAAGGTTCTTGTATTTCCAGGAAGGAAATGTCTGGTGTACTTTACACCAGACACCAGGTAAATCATTTTCATTTCATCATTTTCTTTTGAAATAACCAATTTTGGACATTTGTCTGGCTCTGGTAGAGGTATGAGTTCTTTGAGTGCTTTCGAGATAAAGCCAGGATTTTGCCATCAATACCTGTGACTCTTGAACCATATTATATCCTTAATCCTTTCCGTCTTACCTATTTCAGCTCCGGCTCTGCAGTCTTTTACCAATGCTAAAATAGTGCAGGCAGCTATGAGGTCAAATATGGTCAGTAACAGAACAGCGTTCCTACTCTTTATATACGATGATATATTAAACCAGTCCCACTTCTACAAAAATACTGTGTGTTTGTTATGTAATGCCCAGCCACTTTACTACAAACATGAACTCACTGGATGTATCTCTTCAGCTCCTGCCCGCTGCACATGGACCAGTGGTATCGATGGAAGGCTGCTTGCACCAGAGGAGCCATCACACTTCCCATCGCCGTTTCATCCCCGCAGCGGTTGCCTTGGCCATCATGCTCCATGCCCAACCTGCTCCCACAGGGAGAGACAAGCAAATATTTACAAAACTGCAGGATATTTATATTAATCCCCAAGGAATTAAACAAATAAACTGCTTTTACACCATTGACTCATAATACAAAATTGTATTATCTTGCTGTGGCCAGAAGTGGAAAATAATGTAATATATTTACCCAAATAAACATTAATCCATTTGTGAGATGTATCACATTTAGTTTCACTCATCTATAATACCAGTATTCTTACTTTCTTTTCTTCCTCCCTCCTTTCATTGAAATAGTGTGATTCTTTAAGTGTTTCTCTGACATTTTTGGCAAAACCTGAGCAAAAAAGGTTTATTTTGTCAGTCAAACAGTATTAGATTTTTTTAATTTTATTGAAGTAGCATGTTCCACTGGTGGAATTTGTTAACTGTGACGCTTTACCAGTCCTTATTATTTACTCCTTACTACACAAATTTCTTCCACTCAATTCTTGTTTGTTTTGTTTGGCATGACATTTCAAAATGTCTTTGTTTTTTCCACAGCAGGTTAATCTTTAAAGGTCTGTCACGGTGTTGTCTCAAGGTTTTGTACATCTCAAAAGTTTGAAATAATCTCCCTTCATTGAAATTTCTGGAATTCACATAATTACTGCAGACCTGACCTTCATCCATTCAAAGGTGTCATTTTTTAACTAGATTGCAACCATCCTCAAACATGCCTGTACTTATCCCTCCTATAGATGAGTACTATCATGGCAGTTCATATACAAGTACATCCTTTCAGTCACTTTTCAGTCTTGTATTGAAAAAAGAAACCTGCTCACTGGAGGAATTGAAGGACAAAAAATGAGAAAAAACTTTTTATATCATTGCAAAGAGTTATGCTCTGATTAACTGTTCTCTGGCTGAAGGTGGCTATTATACAGCTCTGGTGATAAAGATGACACGTGTTCAGGTATTTGCTCAGTGTGTGAAACATCACAGACCTCAGAGAGGTCTGATGAGAAATCAGAAGCAAACTATAATACAGGTGGTATTTTGAACATAATGTTCGATGAGCTTGTTCACAGAAAGTCGTGTCTGTGAAGATTCTCAGGTCATGGATGTTTTGCCTCTTGCATGACAGTCCAGTAACCTATGATAACCCTTCTCCGAATTCACAAAAAGTCTCCCTGATGGAGACAATCATGACACTTGTTGCTGATATTTCGTCAGTGCAGACATAGCTCCTGGTACAAAGTCACTTTCACACCTGTTTGGTTTATTTTGCGGCCACTAAAGAAACCAACTGCATGTTTTTGCCTTTTAGATATGGTCCTGTTCACACTGACTCACTACAAATAAACCAGCTGTAATAATAAGTAATTTCACAGGTATCTCCTACCATTGTTATGTGGATGATATTCAATTAAACATCCCATTTAGGCCTCACAATTTGCCAAAACTGGCTGTTCTTCTGAAGTGCCTCAACTCCATAAAAGGTTGGATGGCTGATTATTTTCTACAGCTTAACACTGACAAAAGCCTTGGCTATTTGTCCTCTTGAGTGAAACCTATCCTCCGCAAACTAAGCACTTCTACAGGTAAGGGTATACATGCATTTATTTTGTCCTAACTTCATTACTGCAACTTTATTTTCACCTGCAAATGCTGCTGCTAAGCGTCTGACCTCCAAAAGGTGTCATGCTACACCAGTCCTGATGTCTTTACATGGGCTTCCCATCAGAATCCAATTCAAGGTTCTTGACATTTAGTGCCTAACATGGTCAGGCACCGACCTGCATTAAAGAGCTGCTGGAGCAATATAGCACCAGTATAAATCTGAAGTCCTCTGATCAGGCAACATATAACATAAATACATTCGTTCAACATACATACTGTGATACTGTAGAGGGTAAAAAACTGCTAAACTGCTCCTGCATCTGCAGTCAGATGGGATTAGAGTGAAAAATGTGTTGAGAAGGTGTCCAGGGTCATGTGCTGAGGTGAGTGCCATGCGAGTGATGGCTCTGTTATTATTAGAGAGGTTGGGGGTTGGGAAACCGATGATTATGCTGCACTTTCCCGCAGCTTATGTGTTCATTTATCTTCTCTGTTGTCACAAAGCTCTCACACACAAAAAAAGATACTTGGCATTATTAGTCCAGACCGCAAGTGGACCTCATATATCATAAATAACACCACTCAGGACGGAAATAACAGGGTACTGCATGTAAAAATACTACATATTTCACTCTTTTCATATTAAGCGAGCTGAACCAAACCAAATGGGCAAATGAACTGGAGCTCATTTGCACTGAACCAGACAGGTTAAGTGTGAAAGTACCCAAACAAAACCCTCGAATCTGTGGGCTGACATTTAAATCTATAATTAACATCCAACCTAAATTTATTTCTTGACCTTGAGAACATTAGAAAATAATGTCCATTGCCTCTGCAGGCAACTTTTAAACTTTGATTTACATTTTACAATTAATTAGAGTCATTTAGGTCTTTACAGCTTTGCAATCAAAGATTTTCCCTTTTTTTTTCAGTGAGAAATGTACCTATGATTGCTGATATAGTTATGATTGAGTTCACAGGATGACTAACAGTACAAAAGACTACAAGAAGAGAAGACACACAATCCATGAAATAACGATGACTTACCATAAATGTACAGATTTGAGGAACAGAAAATTGGTACAAAAATGAATATATTAAGAATGTTCATAACATCTGCTTACTTGCTTTTTCCAAATCTTTCTCACTGTCGTTGCTCTGAATGACAGGTCACGTTTCTCTAACAAGCAGTGGGCATCAATAAATACATGTGTCAGCAGATGAAGCATCAATAGTGTGCATTCAAATGTCAGAACACAAAGTCCTGTTCAGTTATTTTTAGAAATGCATGAAATGTTCTGCAGCTGCTGCTGCTAACAGCTTGTGAGACTGTCCCTGATGTT
Source organism: Lutjanus campechanus (assembly GCA_027495735.1). Lineage (NCBI taxonomy): Eukaryota > Metazoa > Chordata > Actinopteri > Lutjaniformes > Lutjanidae > Lutjanus > Lutjanus campechanus. Next base: position 19,159 of record JAJHUR010130547.1, on the reverse strand, counting down.
GATGGGTGCATTTTGTTTGGTTATGCAAATGTTAGCAAGATATAAGAAAAAAATGTACATAAAAAGCATACTGGCCTTGGTGTGCATGGATTGTTATTCAGATGTATCTGAAGATGGAGTGCAGTCACTCCATCTGACTCACAAATACAGAATCAACAGTCAACAGTCGGGGATAAATGTAATTTTGTATGTGCAGTTCAGAAAAAAAGAGCTTTTTAGACTTTGCATGACTGATCAAACTCTGTCATGACATCTTGCTAAAAGCTCCAATAAAACACTAGCAAATACACTTTGAGTTGTTATATTTATTTTGTTTTTCCAAGAACAAACTTTCACGCTAAATTATGCTAAATTTGTATTGTTTTGTATACTTAAATCAATTTGACATTGAAATAGTGCGTATAAGCAAACTGAGCCTTATTTTTTAGTGTTACATAGCTTTTATTTTTAGTTGTTATAGTCCTTGCACTGAGGCTTCTTCAGCATGTAGGAACAGGAAGTTCCTTTCCTTTCATATACTCACATTTTTATCAAGCAATAGTGATATTTTGTTCACTTGAGCAACAGCAACAGAGAGACCTCAGTTCTGACTGGCTGCCGGACTCAAAAACAAGTTTGAGTTCATATTGAAGTGCTATTTTAAATCATTATGCAAGGTCTATTAAATCTGAAAAAATCACAGAAATAGTTTTCCGGTTTTGTGCTTTGTTGTGAGCCTAAACAAGGGATAAAGTATGCTTGTTAAGAACCAGGTCAGACAGAATGTGTCATATGAGTTCATCTGAAGGGAAAAGTGGTCAGATTTGAAGGGCTCCATGCTGCTGCATCACAATTCTCTTGTGGAGAGAAAGCACACACTTTCTGACAGTCTGTCATCCAAACATTACTTGTTGCACTTGTTTGTACAAACAAAAAGTGACAGAAGCAGTTGTGTGAAGAATGAAAAAGAGAGCTTAAATATTTTTTAAATGGAAATTCTACTTTCTCCCCCAACTAAATGGGTGTGACTTTCACATTGTCAGTTTTGGAAAGTTACAGAAAGTTGTTGACATCAGAAAGGTGTGAGGGCTTCAGATGCTGTTAGAACTGACATTAGCTTGCCTCAAAGCACACCGACACCCTTAAACAACTTTCAAAAATGTCTGATGATTTAAATATGCTTTTTCTGTCTGCCTGTCTGTAAATGACCATGGTATAAACAAAATAACACAGACTCTGGACTCTGGACACACGGACGCATGTTTCAGGTCATGGGGTTCTGTCTCATTATTTCCATATATCAGAGCACTTTATCATGTTTATATTTTTCTTTTCTACAACAATTAGAGTTTGTACCCAGACTCACCCCGGCTGTCAACACAATGTGGAGTGTGGGTGGGTGTGTCTGACACATCTTGTTCAAGACATCCTCTTTGTTGCTTTGCTCACTGTGTCTCTTGTCATCTGTCTGTCTGATGTCTGACTGCCGCTGATTAAATCACAATCTCCTTGGACTCTTCCTTGGCTGCTACAAAGATCCTCTGAGGAGGCTGTTGACAATCTGTTGACTGAAACTTATCAGGATGAACTGTCTTTAGAAAAGATATATGTACAGTACATAAACAGAAAGTAATTAGGCCAGACCTGTCCTCCGAGTCACATCTTAAATACCGACTCTTCTTGGATTTATGGTCACATGATTGATTATGGTTACCTAGAAACAAGAGATGGTTTGTCTTGATTAAAGCTTATCCCATTCTCCCTCATCAGATTAACACTGTATGTCTGAGAAAGAGATGATCTGACACTACTACAATTTTTCAAGATGTCACGTTCAATAAAAGGTGCTGACCATGGCAACAGGTTAATTAAAAAACCGAAGAGAGTACGTGCCTGCTCTAAGACCTCTTATCTTTTGTTAGTGGTCACCTAAGGGGACAATGTGGGTCAAACAGGGAGACAGGGAGTCCTGAAGCTCATCTCATCACCCCAATATAATTACTCCTGGTTTGAAAGTTGATCATTTGCATAATATTGGTAGTGCCCTTATGATCCAAAGTTGCTTGTCCTCAATCCAAAATCCCAGTTTATAGGTGTTTAGGATTGATTTATATGCCTCCTGGAGGTGCACCTGGCACCAAAATGCCACAGTAAGACGTTGATTTGGAGCACAGACTGTTTTAAGAAAGGCAGGCAATTATTTTTTGTGGACATTTATGTGACAGCTGGCTGGCTCATCTGCAAAGACAAAGCTGCTGTTGTCAAGGTAATATAATCCCAAACTGCGTTACTTTATTAAACAGGTGGAGCGGTAGGCGTGCTCATGGGAACATATTTTCCATAGCCGTGCACACTTATTAAAGCTGGAATAAACAACTGAAAGATGTAGCATCACATATAGTTAAATCTGAAGCTTGTGTGGAAATATTAAAGCAGGATAAATTTTAAAGCCCATATCATCAAGAATATTTAAGTCTGCAACAAATTCATGTCCCAAGTCTGCTGAGAAATAAATCTTAAAAATGCAGGCTTAACATTTTTTGCAGTGTTTTATTCAAGATATTAATAATGATGCATAACAGATACTGATTCTGTAAAAGATTTTCTCTATGCAGCACGTTTTTTTTTGTAACTTTACTTTCACAAGTCAATAGTGGGTTAGTAAAAGAGATGCACTGGAGGACACCAAAGCGCTCTGTGTTCGTGAACCCACCAGTGTGACTAGTGGGTCACGAACTGCACAGTGCGTCTGGAGCATGCCAAAAGCAGCAGGCTCCCTGGCGCATCTGTGGCGTATCACTATATATTATAAGTGTTGGTGCATTAGAGGCTGTGACACATATTGCCAATTACATGCATGACTTTCACCCTCTATAAACACAGCAGGGATCTCTGTCCTGACACACACAGACCGTTTGGGGATCCCAAGTTTTCCCACAAACATATTGCGCGTCTTAAATGCAGAGATTTGAATATGAAAACAGCAGGTCAACTATCATTCCAGGTGCAGATTAGTCAGACTGTTGCAAAAATAACTCTTCACAACTGTGGAATGAAATTGTTTCCTTTTTAATCTTACTATTTATTTTCTTACTATAAGAAGCTGGCAGGTATACTGTAAATGCTGCTAATGGAGAAAACAAAATAAGCTAAGTAAACAATGAGATCTGAGGCTTAACAGTACAGATAAATGTGGGCTCACTATTTAGCAATCAAAAGGTCACTGATGCCATTTTTATCTAATGCTAACTACAGTACTGCTGATATTTCTCTTTAGACGCCCCAAGTATACCCAAATTTGCATGTTATTTGCACTTCCCCTGTGGAAATCATCTGTGATCCCATCAGCCACAAACATATCTAAGCACAATCTTCACTGACTGTATTTTAAGATCTTTCTTCCTGTTTCCGCCTCATGCAGCCACTGGACACCTAAGCTTAGGAAGCACTCAGATTTTAAATGTTCCTCAGCTTACATGCTGTCTCGGGGTTTGTGAAAAGCCTTCTCAACATTCAATGTTTAGGTCTAATTTTGAAATTGAATCCCAAGAAATGTCTCAGTATTTCTCCTCTAGGATCCCTTCTGAGCCCTAAAAAGCTGCGTGTGTACAGCACAGCTCCTGGTTCCGACATTGTTTTTATATGATTTTTTTTGTGTGTGTGTGTGTGTAAAAGTCTATTGATCCCTGAGGATGAAACCGTCTGTTCACTTCTCCCCAGGCTCAGCTGCAGAGCATAAACAAAGTTAGAGGATTCTGTATATCAGGGACATTTCAACAGCATAGATCCTGGCTGTCTCAGCTGGTTGACTCTGGAGCTGCTGCTCCTGCTGAAGGACAGCTTCTCTTTCTTACACACCACCATCCTGCCTCCTTTTCAACTCATTTAATCAGCAAAAAGCCAAAAAATTCCCAACAACCCAGCAACAAATAAAAACTAGGGTGTTGTCCTGTTGGTTATGTCCCCCCCTGCAGGTGATGTTAAAATCTAATGAAATTTAACATTTTAGGCTAATTTTTGCCTCCATCCTGACTGATACTTTGGTGCTTGCTGATGTTGTTGTTGTTGATCTTGCATCAAGAAGTATAAATGACTTCACAAGTTCTGGAATTGAAATTGAAAAGAAAGTCTATAATTTTAACAGTGTTGGTGGTGTAATTTAGGGACCTGCTAAAGGGTCATACTGTTACTGAAATATAAAGAAACTGTTTGCTATGAAAATGGCTTGAAAATAAACTCTCACCACAGCAAGGTAATCAATGTTCGCAATGGGTGTCATAATGAATAATGTTGCCCTTTCAGGCGTTGCAGAAGAGGATGTTCACCTGGACAGCGACCTGCATAAACCAGGGTGTTAAGATACGGTCAGTAGGCCTGCCAGCTAATATGGTAATGTCAATATTCAATTTAAATTAATGATGGTGTTATGAAGCTGTCTGAATAAATTTAGGATTACATTTTAATTCAAATAGCAGAGGTAAATGGGATAATGTCAACATAATTATGAGGAGTAATTTATGTTGGATTTTCAGACTCAAAATTGCTTCTAACTATTAAAACATACAATCCATTAGAGGAAAACTTCAGTTTGGATAACAGCAGACTAATTGCATATGACTTCTACAAAAGGACTGGCCCAAAGGCCAAAGAGAAAAGTCAAAACACAAGAATACTGGTGAATGCAGCAAGTTCTCCCACTTTGGTTTATTTGGTAGCAGAGACTAGGAGAAGTCATGTTATTTTCCTGCAGTCTATGTAAAAAACACATCAAACCTTTTGTGGCACTATACATTCCATACATTTCAACCCGAGTCGGACTCAAATAAAATGATGGCAGATAAATGTGGTGCAGTACGGTGTTGTATGGTATAGTCTGTATGGTGAAATTGACAAAGACAACAACACATTGCAGCCTGTCCGCCAGACGTGATATATGTTGGAGGAAGTGTGGATTATGTGTAAGATGCTTTCAAGCATTGGAAAAGATGGACGGGACTTGATAACAAACTGTGATTGACTCTTTGTGCTATTGGACATGTGCTCAATAACAACAAACCCTGCAATTCAATAAAGGCTATATGTTCACTGTCAGACTGCTAAAGGTCAATCGGCTTAAAGGTCCCTCATGTCACTTAACATAGAGCTCAAGGTGGGGGAAAAGCGCCAGGAAGATGTTCACACTTTACATGTGCAGCTGTGGTATTATGCAGAAGAGTGATCATTTCCCTCGCACGACAGCACAGAGTGACCTCAACAAGGTGAACGTGAGCATTCAAGAGCTTTAAACATCTACACAGACAAAGAGAGAAGAACATAATAAGAACCTACACATGTCCGGTCTCGTGGGCCACGACAAAAGCCGAGGAGAAGCCGTCTTCATGGTTGAGGGTGCAGCTGCGCACTGGATGGCACATTCCTGTGACCGGAGCATAACCTGAAGGACGGCAGGAGAAAGGACGAAGGTTATTGTTGAACAAGAAAATTCAAGCCATGCTGATTTATTTCCAATAAAGAAAACTGTCAAATGAATCCTCATGTTTGTACTCTTCTTCACTTATTAAACCAATCAAACAAACGTTCTTTTTTTCGTACATTTTTTTTTATTCAGGCAAAATTCTCGTATGTCTTCAGCCCAAGAAAAGAAATCCCATTCACTTACACTGGAGTGAAGGCAGGCAGATATCTCAAGACTTGGGCAAATAAAACTGACACTTCCAGCATGGAATAGCTTATCCTTTAAGTAGGCCAGATCTGTGTGTATTTCTGTCTGTGCATGTACTGTGTGTGTCTACATGTGTCACATGTGCGTGATGAAACAAGTGATGATGAGCTCTGCAACAAAAAAGGAACCAGATAATACAAACATGGCAGGAAGGGGAGGCGCAGAGGGAGAGAAGGAAGGAAGAGTTTCCATGTTCATTCATATTTATACCGTCCTACTATTTCCTGCCAGACTTTATTTGTATGATGTTGCATCAGTACTGTTGACATCAACAACTGTCAGTAAGCTACAGGTGTCCGCAACTGTGTCAAAATTAGAATAAACATGTGTTTCCTCATTTAGTCTTCGCTCTGAGCTGTTGTTTTGCCACTTTACAGTCAGTAACACAACTGTAGCTGCAACATAATGAGTAGAGATTAACCTTGTTTGGCACCAAACCACAAACACTGAAGCAAACCACACACTGCAAGGCAGAGACAGACATTACAGGAGGGGATACAGATTTTCACACAGCACTGGGCTCTCCTGACTCTGAAATAAAATCATTGATCATGTAAGAGTCCAAATTGCAAATCCAATCAGTCTTCTCATCACTGAGTGAACTTGAATAAATCTTTTACCTCCAGGTTTTCGCTGTGGATTTCAAAATTTCATCGATCATCATGACAAAGTGAAGATGATAAGATGGAACATGAGTGCACTGTAAAAGAAACATCTGTGCAAAAAGTAAAAACTGCGCTGATCTTATTATACTGAAGCTAAATTTAACTTTTGTTTTGTTTTAATTTTGGTTGAGACCGAGAGAATTCATGTCGCGTTGTCTGCATTTTCACTGACAAACCCATTAACATAATTACCAATTTATAGCTCTTACACCTGAACATGTACCTTCTGCACAAATCAGCTATTCCAATGTCATTAATCATTCAATTAATTCCATCAAATAATTCCATCTCTTCCATGAATGAAAATTTGAGTGGTGAAGCAAACAAAAACCCTGAAATGACCCTGCTCGGTGGAATCCATGAGGGAAAACACATGCTCAAACATTCTCAGTGCTGCCTCAGACAAATATGATTGACTCTTCATGCGTTATGCTTTCCCGAGGGTGAAATCTACTCTGGGAATTCTAAAAAACTAGTTTTTCCCCCCTTATATTTACAGTTTGCGCCTCTGCTCCATCTGCCATAATCTAGATGACAAAATTCTCATTAGAAATTATAAATATCCAGATAAGTTCATCTGATTGCCTGTTTTATTGTTACTACACACTCACACCAAAAGCTGCAGCAGAGTGCAGCTTGGGGTCTTTTTTAGATCCCCAGTTTGCACACAAGACGAAAGCCCAAACTTAACATGAACCACTGATAAAGTCAACTAGACTGATAAAACTATATTTCACAATGCATGATTTCAGTTCTGCCTTTCTATGTTTTGTAACTGAAGTTTCAATCTCAGTGATATCTGTGTAACTTTAAAGGTCAGTTTCAGGTCAGACAGAAGGAAATACAGAACAAGAACTGAGTTCTCCTGCTCACAGAGCTGTGCAGTAGTGCCTACATGCACCAGGATGTATTGTGGGGAACTTGCCATCATGTTACAGGGTTTTTATTTTAGATTTTTCACCTTCTTCATGGCCAAGCCACTTAAAGGACCGATTTGAACATCTTACAGGCTCTTGCTTCAAATGACAAGTGGTAATTATCAAATAATCAGTTAACTCGTTTACTTCAAAACAGCCTCATACAATTTCAGAAGAAAACTTCTTTTTTCTTCTAGTTTCTCCTTCCATGTTTGTTTAGCCTTTCCTTAATTTATCTGATGATGTGAAATAGTAGAGTAAACACAGATGTTACCAACGACACTAATTAAGGTCCCGTTCCATTTAGTGTAGCAGAGCCTTTCCAGTGAGAGAACGTGCACAATAGCAGCACCCTGAATGACCTGAATGAAGAGATCCTTAGTTAGTATCACTGCTAACACCTGTGTTTACTCTTCTATTTCATGTCAAAATGGTTGCAGTGACAAAGGTCTGTTGCTCATCTTTGGTACAAATGATTCAGCATTCAGGAGAGTTTCAGGACCATCTGAGCCTTAAAAACTGCTTGAATGCAGTTGACTTCTGAAACCTTTTTATAACTGAAATGTCTCCTTGATTTTCTAAACTCCACGTTGTAAATGTGTTTTAAAAAGGAAGTTCAGTTTGTCAAGATTTTGAAAGCTTTTCTCCACTTGACTTGATGACCTGCCTTGTTTTTTTTAAGCACTAGTAGTGGTTAAAATAGACATTTTATACCTTACATAATGAAATACTTCAACCACTGTAGTTTATAGTGAGACAACAGCTGAACATTGTCAAACTCCCACTTTTTTGAAGAGGACTATCTCCATAGTGTGATAAGAAATGAGTGGAGACCATCTGATGTTAATTATTTTGCTTATGGGTATAAGTAGATAATCTTAACACAGCATCCACAGTAATGCACAGGGAATAGGATGTGTTTGTTTTCATGGTGTTTGATGGATTTGATTTGTTGTTTAGGGAAGGCAGAACTGTCATTTCCATTCCATCTTTATCATCAACAGCTTCTATCAGCCTCTTATTGTTTGTTCACCGTCCGTGGGGTGAGATTTGGTCAATTGCTTTGTTTATTTCAGCTCTTTGAAAATGATCTCGTTTCAAAACATGTCACACTCAAACAGAAGCTTAATGACATCTTTCTTACAGCGTGGCTCTGTGCTTATCAACATCTAACAATGGCTCAAGGGAAGACTGAAGAGAAGTGATTGTAAGATGTTTTCCCCTGACAGATTTGAAATAATTCTGCCTTTGGCTAGTGAAGTCCGACAGGAAGACAATCATGTCTTAATTTGCCTGATGGCTTCAAAGAAAACTGAGGCTGCTCAGTGAGAGAACTTGATTGATATACAACAAAAGGCTGCAGGTTTAATTCTCAGAACAGATTTCAGCTTGAAACTGATTAAACATTAAAAATCCCCTTGTATTGATGCAAAAGTCTGCAATACAAATGGCCTGACAGTAAGCATCCAATAAATAGAACAATTCATTTTCCTCTTCACTTTTAGGAAATAACTGCAGGATGTCTCAGGATGACTTATTTTCTCCTGTGTCTTATACTGTTCAAAAAACAAGAGCTTCAAAAGATTTTGTTTAATGTCAAATCGTAATGTACGTGCATCTTAGTGCCTGTGAGCATGCAGGTGAGTCCCTCTCTGTCCTTCCTGCTTTTAACGGGGTGGCCTCAATTTTCTAATATTATAGCTTAACTTAAATAATGTTTCTGAAAACATTTGATGAATAAAAATAGGCAACGTAGTTACATAATCTTGATCCATATTTGTTCAGCACAGACAGTTTGATCTGAGTTTCGTCAGCAGTGTGTGTTCAGACGCTGCTTTCTTTTTTGGTTCCAACTTTAATGAGTAATCAAAGCGCACATTTGTTCTAGTCTGGATGCTCACAGCACCTTTAAGTTTAAGCTCAAACAGTAAAATAATAACTCTAGCACAAAAACTTAGTTCTGCCTCTTTCATCTTCACAAAGGCTGTGAAGTCTGGTTCCAGACTTCTGAATTATTTTGCACATTTCAATTTAAAATTGAGAAAATAAAAGAATGTAGAAAACGTAAGCTACTGTAAATGAGTATGGAGACTCAAAGTGTTCAATATGAGATAAATAAATAAGACATTTTGAAATAGATAATCATATAATCAATTGACCAAATCAATGAAATCAAATTATCTCGTGGTTACATTGAACTTTATATATCGTATTATATATATTTATGTATTGATATAATTACTTTGTTATTGAGTCACTCCATAAAAGCATTAAATATAGACAAAAAATATCCATCTCTCTGTGGCTTTGTTTATATTCTAGGTAGATTAGCATCTTTGCTAATTTGATGTTTATCTCATATCCCCTGTCCCCTGAGAAACCACCCATCAAAAGACTATAATGGCATTGTGAATTTTTCTAATTAAATAATGCTTGCTGGCTCTTTTTGTTTATTCTGGTTGCTATCAGACAGTAATCACAGGTGCTGACATCAAAAAACAAGCCCACTGGACTGACTGCAGGCAAGAAGACATTGGCTGAATGGTAAAAATGTTTGAAACAGCTTTGAACTCAGTTTAATTACAGAGCGTCCCCACAGGAACGGCCCTACTAAAATACAGCGTCTCCTGACTCTTACAAAGTGCACGAGTCACCAGCTGATCTTCTTTCTGTCTCTGCTTCTTCAGTTCTCCAGTGCACAGTGTGAAATAGATGCTTCCATCGCTTGCTGTACATCAAAACACAGACATAATGCTGACCTTTTTCTATCTGTACTGGGCTTAGTGGGAAGAGAAAATAACTCACAGAACCTTTTTAAAAAGGATCTGAGATAAAAAAAAAAAAAAGGATAAAAAAAGATGAAGGGTTTTGTCTCTGTGGTAAGTACTGTAGACATCTTACTACATTATACCACATACAGTACTAGAGATGTACAGTTCCATTTTTTAAAATTCTGATGTGATTTTATACCTCTATTCTTTCATGTTTATTATTATTATGACTATTATCATTAGTAGTAGCAGCAGTAGTAGTGAGATTACATGTGGCTGAAACTGAAGTCTGGAAGTCTGGAAAGTTTGTGTTGTTTGTGTAATGTAACTTGAGTAATGGCGTCCTTAACGCTAGGACCGCCAGCATTCTAGCACCCCGACCGAGTGCTGCAACGGTCTGCCAGACTGTCATATGCAATACCATTGTTTGTGCTGAGAAGCATACTAAGAATGCATTTTTTACTTAGAACTTTTAGTCAACTATATCATCATCATAGCATGTGCTATATTATTCTGAAGATTTAATTTTCATGTGGGGTAGTCTGTGTTTTGTTGCTCTTATGTGTTACTGGCCAAGCACACCAAGCACTTTAATTATTTAGTTAACAATCACAAAGTGCCATGTCTCCAACCCTCTGATCCTCTGGTCATTAACGCACTTAATACAGTTACTTTTTGCTTGAGTTATTTGAATTATAAAAACCCCAAAGGTCTGTCAGACCATCTTGGTGGTTCTAGTGCTAAACCACTGTAGGATTCTGGCTTGACATTCACATGTGTATAATCCATAGAGATAAGCTGAATTTCCATACAAACTTTATATTTTGGATTTAGTTGCCTCAACTTGGTACCAGCCTCCATTCGTTAGCTGCATTATTATATCATTTTTATTGGGAGAAGACCACAGCAATGAGAGTCGAACTGCTTCAAAAAATCAACAGGGGCGTATTAGTCATTTATTCCCATAGATAACACAAAATCTTTTTCCCAGTACTACCTATGCTGTGACAGAATCAACACACCCTCTAAATGAATAATAATAACCCTCTGCACCGTTATACAGACTTTGATTCATGCTATGTAGATGGGCAGGAGTACCTTGACTTTTATTCCCATGACAACCACATGTCTGAAAGTCTGCAATACTTTAGTGGCACTCAGCTTCAAAAATAAAAGGAAAATATTAGATTTAATTACCAGGTGCAGTTCAGAAATCCTGGATGAAGGTGTTACAGGGCCTTGTATTTCAGGTAGTGTGTGACACTGTATTACCGGCTCACTGGTCATTTTAGCCTCAGCTGCATCACAGCTCTGTGTTGATCTCCATTTTATGCATGAACAAACTGAAAGCATGTAACCACATGTATAGCACAGCTTGTTCTCTTTGGTCCAAAACACAATGAAAAAATTACATTTGCTCCAATTTCTATTTTTTTTCCTTTTTGTTTACACTAACAATCTAAATGAACCCTCACTTTGTAAATTATGAACTCACAGCCAGCTTATTTATTGGACCAAGTTTTAAAAGCCTGTCAACTAATAAGCTAACAGATTTTATTTTGACTGTAGTGGCGTCATGCTGTAGCAACATTTGCAACCAACACCTGAAGTCTGGGCAAAGCTGAATAAAAATAACAAGCTGGCTGGATGGATGACGGTGTGTGAGCCATATGAGCAAATCCAGTTTAAAGTTATTTCAGTTGACGACTGACAACTCCATCAGGCTCTGGTTGGGCTGACTGTGACCTTAACATAGGTTACATTCTTTGTATAATTTCTACTATCAAATACATGCAAAACAAATGACATCCCATCAGCCCCAGCTGATGCATGTCCATGCTAATACTATCATAGTGAACATGTTAGCCTGCTGAATTTAGAATTTAGCTCACAGAGCCGCCAGCACAGCTGTAGACTCTTCATCTTGTTTACTGTATACCTCCTGAATGCACCACATCATTTAATAACCACGGACCGTCCATTAAATAGTAGAAGGAGCTTCGGAGCCTGAAAAGTGAAGCTAATTCGAATGTATGTTTAATGTGCCTTAAACATACATTCTTTCCAGTGACCAGCAGGGGGCGACTGCACTGGTTGCAACAAGAAGTCTGATTGCATGTACCTTTATGGAAAAAATGACCCTACTTCTCACTTGGTTTATGACCAGTTTCCTCATAAATTTATGGTCTGAATCGTTATTTTCAAGTCTGCTTCAACACAGCATGATGCCCATTTTGTAAACTAGAGTTTCTCTAAATAAAGCGTGAAACATGTTTGCCAGTTTTTTGTTATACCAATAAAGTTGAACACTGTCAGTGGCATATTCATAACACATGCACATCAGGAACACCACATTAGCAGCATATTGCACCGCTTTATTGTTATGAAAATTGGCTGCTTTTGTTTCTTGCATCAAAACAAATCAAATTCCTATCCATGTCACTCCAGCTAATCACAACAAACTCATCCACACTGTCTGCAGTAATTTATCTATGCGAGCCTGTCTTCTGCCAAAGATATTTTGTGGTTTTTAGAGTTGTCTTCCCGTAGATGAGTCAGATTATGTTGCCAGAGCACTGCAGACCTGAGAAACAGATATATTTCATTGCTGTGATTACTGGCAGAGCTTGAACTGGGCAAACAGAGCAGTGGTAATGTTCCAAATTTCAAATAGACTCCTCTGAACATGCCTGTTGGAAATGCACCTCAATAACTCTGATAAAAAACACTGTATCCGTGAGGTCCGCAAATGCTTTGGTCTTGTCAGGTAATTTGAAACATGTCTGATGCATGCCTGTATACTTCGCCTTATAAATTCCTTCCCATTTGTCTTCACAAAAAGGAAGGATCTGGTGGATTAGCCACAGCCAAAGCACACAATGTTCACGTCCAAGTTAAAAAATATATGCAGCTGTTGTTCAAATGGGCAAATAAAAAAGCCATAAAGAAAGCTGAATGGGCCTTTAATAGCTCAGATAGTGGCTCTCATTGTTTCAGTTTGGCTGCTGTGGAGAGCATAAGCAGCCAATATCAGGCAGACAGTGCAAATTGCCTTCAGCCTCCAGACTTTCCAGGTCTGCATCAACAAGAATAGAAATTAGAAAAAGGTGCCAAATATGGAGCAGGAAAGGTCTTTGAGGTGTTATCTTTGCAGGATCGGTCATGGTATTTGCACTACATATTGGCGATAAAGGGGCTTTTTGATTGTTCGGTGCTTTCTTTTTAAATGCTGGATCAGGTTAAAAAGAAAACGTTTGAGTTTTATCTGACTGTCTTGGTTGTGTGTTGCTTTCTTGTGATTTTGGGGAATTTGGAAAAAAGTTTTTTAACTTATTTATTTCTTTTGTTCCTAATTGAGTTCAGTTTGTTGGGTTAACATTGTGATATATTTCTATCCTTTCTGCAGTTTTAAACCAAAACTCAACTTAAAAAACTACAAACTAAACCAAGCAAAAACCTGACTGACGGATCTTACATGCTAGAGGAGATACCTGGCTGGCACCCCTAACAAAATAATAACAAAACTAAACTGAACACCAAAAGTCAAACTGTCACAAACTGGGGCACAAAGCGTAATGGCGTTACCATTATATCATCAGATAACAAATGACAGCTGTGTCTAACTTTGACACTTCCTGAAAACAGATTGTTAAACGTACAACATGAAATTTGTATAATAGTTGAACCTTTAACATCAGGACAAGATGTGTAATCCTTTGAAATTAACTGAGGGTGGCATGAACCTCTCACTACCATAAATGTGAAGAATAAACCAAAGAACGTTGTGATTAATAAGATCCACACTGTGGAGGACAGGATCTTTTCTTGCTGGATAACCTCTTGTAACTGTATTCAGATCAACAGCACAGGGCAGGTGAAAATGCTGCTGGCATCCGCACAATCTCATTTGAGCGTGTCCTCTGGGGGCCTTACCCTGCATCCCTGTGGGGCCGAAGCCTTGGCGAGTAAGGAAAATTGCATGGTCGTGGTGCTCGGCATGATCAGGGTCGCCCTTCTGCTGCACAAACGCCCAACGGCAAACGTTCTCGAGGCTCCGTGACGGGTTGCCTCTTTCGATGAGGCTGATGGACTGACAGGCAAAAGAGAAGAGAGACAGAGAAACGCTTACCAATGAACCCTGACTGTGTACATGAACACGATGGTATTCTGTCAGCAGATTGTTAATCTGACAGGTGTGAGTAGTATTCAGTGCAGACACAGATTAAACATGGGGTGATAATACAATCTATTTTTAAAAAGCCATAAAAGGCTACTAAAAGGCCATGAAAACATACATCACCATATGCCTTCACACATTACTTCGCTTTTTTTTCTGCTTTGCATATTTTCTGCATGTAACTGTGCTTTTTTTTTCACAGTATGTGTGAAAGAGAGCGCGAGTGGCTGACCCCTGCAATCTGCATATATTTACTGCCCTACTTAGCATCTCTGCTAAATTATTAATGGTTATGGATGTGTCACAAGCATGCTATTTGAGGCTTAAATAAAGGCTTTTCTGAGGCGATTGTACACATTTCAAACTGAAATAAAAAGCAAGATAACAAAACCTATCAGTGCGAAAAAAAATAAATAAATATGGGTACCACTGTTGTAATAAGACTCTCCTTAGAAATGATTTATCCAATGTTTCATAATAACGTTATTAATTTGATTAAAAACACTTCATATATTATTAATAAACAATTATAAACAGTTTTCATACAGTACATTGATTTGGCAAGATCCAGTTTCTGTTTACTACTTAATAATCTGATAACTGCCAACCATTTATAACTGGCAAATGGGAGCCTTTCTGTGAAGTATTAAAACAGATCACCATTTATTGTGATCAGTAAACAGGGTAAAGGAAGATTACCAAACCCTGGAAGTCTGCACTGAAAAAGATACCAACCATCTGGTAATTTGATGATTTAATTTGATATTCCACATTGAATGTTAACAGAGCAATATGTGATAACTGCGCATCCCGGCGGAGCACAGTATGAGTGCAACAACAATAACAAGCAAAGACAAATCCTCCACTATAAGTTGCTCAGCTGTCTATAACTGTCAGTTGTCTCTCAGTGTAAAACTAAGCCTGTTATCCTGAAAACAAAAGCCCACTTCTCTGAAAATACACACTCTGGAGTTGGAGCTCAGTAACTGTCTGACTCCATAAACATATTGTTCAATTTAACTGTAAACATCTGCTCCTTCTTAAAGATCATTAATGATTTCTTACAACTCAAAAACAGACACTTGCTCATTAGGCAAAAAGCATTAATCTAAACTCTAATTATCATGAAATGGGCAAATAAAACAGTCATTGTGGCCCAGAATGGAAATTTTAAAGGCAGACACTGCAGCTGTAGCGTTATTGTCAGAGAAGCATGCATTTCAATTTAAAATGTTTCCTCAACTTCTGATGACATATCACGATCATTTTATGATTTATTACAGAAAATATATTACAGATTTCTCCTTCATGATATGCTGATGCTGGTTAAATGCTAGTAACTAAATGTTGGGTCACTATCTGGCAAGCAATGGGTCACTGTTGACCTTTTTTTAAAATCTCATGTGTCGTGACAGCTTATTGATGATTTGTTGAACTGTTTACAACCTAATTAATAACCTTATATGATTATATTATATATTTTGGTTCTGTTTGGGGTTCTGTTCACTCATGGGATTGTATTTGGGACTTTTATCCCACAGAGACAGAAATGTCTCTGTGAGACAGAAATGTCTCTGTGGGGTCTCTCGTTCTTTCTCTCTGTTTGCTGTTGCAGGCGGTGATGACTGGTTGTTGCTTCACCTTAGGGTCAGAGCCTTTATTGTTTCCCCACAGCAAACACAACAAATTGTTGTGCACCGACTTTCAGCAAAGGGGAGGGGCATGGGAGCATTTGTGCTGCCCCACTGCGGCAGCTCCTCCAACACGTTACCCATAAACATTGTGTTTTATTCATGCCACCGCTTTGCCAGAGCGTCTGGGACACATTGGCTGATGTTAAGGGTGATTTGTGCTGATAGAGTCCGGCCAGTGTGGCTTTTATCTGGGTTCAAGACTGTAAAGCAGAATAATTTTCTGCTCGACAGCAAATGGCAAACTAAAATAGCGTCTTCAGTAAAATGCGGATCCCCGCCAGGCAACCTGAAAAGAACAGAAGGATGTAACCCCTTTGTAATCACCAACATTTAACTGTATTACATATTTCTGTTCAGTAACTCTAAAGGATTACAATCATATTCACTGTGTAATTTAATTACATGTAACTAGTTATATGTAACTTATTCCTACCCCAAACTGCTAGTAGCTACGTTTTGTTAAAGCCTAGCAGTATCATTCCCTAATGGCCACTAAAGAGGAGTGAAGAGTCTTTTTTTATTATTATTATTTTTTGGGCTTTTTGCCTTTATTTTGTTAGAGACAGCTGGAGATATGACAGGAAAGGAGGGTAGAGAGAGAGAGGGGATGATCGCAGCCGCTGCAGAGGACTAACAGCCTCAGTACATGGGATGCATGCTCTACCAACTGAGCTATAAGGGCACCCGTTTATATAGGTTTTTTAACAAAATTGGAAATCACTGCAACCATGAGAGGTCCTTTAGCATACAGTTATGAAAGTGCACAAAAAAATATTAGGCATCCAGTTATCATGGCTATTCCACAGAAGTTAACTGAATTAGCAGGAAAATGTTATTGTTTTAAATGTTGGTGTGACCTGGCATTAGAGTTAATATATCACATGAACTTTATATTCTGTTAATTACTGTTTCACTAACTGGCTGGTGGTGTGTATTTTCCTCTTTCCTACCTTTACCCTTGTGAACTCTGTGCATGTTTACTAGGTTAGTTACTGTCTTTTACCTTTATTTGAAACACATATAGTGGCTCCATACCGTAGTTGTGCACTCATGTGCATAGTAAGTGGAGGTCAGAAGACCTTTGGCTGTGAGGAAGTATGCTGGCATTTTTTCACTTATTTTGTTTAAATCTTTCAGAGATTAACTGCTAATGAAAATAATCTATAGCTGCAGCCTTGTTATGAAGCCCTGAGAAAGCTTCTTTGCGATCAAACTTTTTTCAGCGACAGTACCGTCTTCTCCCACACACCTTGCACTTTCTTGTATTCAGAACGGCAAAGGCTCTCTTGACTGACTTTCTATCATTTTCTGTAATTTTTTGGCATTTCAAAAATAACAGGCAAATCAACAGAAGTGGACAGTAAAACTCACCTTAGCATAGCCCAGCATGATCATCCTCACCAGGACCACGTTGATGTGGACTCCCAGCGACTCGTCATGGTAAATTTCGTTGACCTGAGGGGCAGAGGAAAGACTTTATCAATAAGGACCATCAATCGTTCACACAAATTGCCTTTCCTTTAAGGCATCTGTGTCACAGACACTTTACACCCCCTATCTTGTTAATTCTTGGCTCCTACTTTCCACTGATCAGAGGAAGAGAGCAGAAGAAACAAACCACTCTTTACAAATCACTTCATGAATTACTATAATCACAGACCTGTGCAACCACTATTTTGTGGCTTTATTAGAGAGTCAGTGAATGCAGCAGTGAGGAGGAGCATCTTGTCATCATGTTCTTGTTCCTAGCCTGGTTGTTATGCCAGAAAAATGAGGAAAAACAAGCTTCTGGTTTTATATATCTACACATTAGTCTGTGCAGATGCATGGCTACATCTGGATTTATGAAAACTAGGATGTATGTCACAAATTTAAACATACTTAAGTATTGTCTTATGGTTGTCAATCATGTCATGACGCCTGTTATGAACATGAGGGAGTCTTTTTGAATGTTTGATTTATGAATGTTTTAAGTGTCATTTTGTCAATTATGTCATTTTTGATGCAAAGTTTGAGATGTCTTTAACAATTTGACAATATCCAAGACAACATAACCTGTCAAGTGTCTCTGTCATGACATCTTGACATGACCAAACCTAAAGAAACTGTAGCAACATTACATTATATTGTTGCATGTGATTGGTTTGACACTGGCCGTCATTAGACCATTATAACTGTGTCCAGAATATTTTTCTTAATCTCAAGTAAAGTGGTACATTTTGGACTTTGGTCACTGTGATTTACAGATATCCCAGAAGAGCTATAACTCTGTTTACTTGTGACATTATTGATTCAATGACATTCCTCATATGACAACAGTCATAAACATTCATATGAAGACTCCTTCATGTTCATGACAGGTGTCATGAACAGTCTTATGCATAAAGTGTTGGTCAATATTACATATATCTATAATATTATCATTCTGATTGTCCATACTGTAATTTTGTCTGTTCTGTGCACACAACATCTATTTCATCCCTGTCCTTCCTGGGATGTGTGTGTCTTAAGCAGAGCATCTAAACGAGATAATGGACCCAAAAATGCAGACTGAGGCTGAACAGAAAGACTTCAAAGTGATTAAATAACAAAAAAGTAAATGACCAACAGGCTTAGGTGAATAACAGGAGAGCTCAAAACTCAAAACTAAAGCTGGCGAAATCCAAAATCCAAAACAAGGTAAAAGTCCAAAATGACAAGGAAAAAGAAAGAAAGGGCTGGGATTCTGAACACAGAAGAAACAACAAGCTGGCAGCTAAGGAGCGGACAGACTCAAGACTAAATACAAAGTGAGACCAATCAGGGGCAGGTGAAAACAGTGATAAAAAAAAAAGAAGGAAAAAGACAAAGACAGGAACTGAAACCAGAAACAAGAGGGAAGAACTTCAACATAAAACAGGAAACCACCAAAATCCCAAACCATGACACCCTCCTCTGTTGCTATTCACGAGGTTTCTTCCATTTTTTGCCATTAAAGGTTGTCAGGGGATTTTTTCCTTATCTAAATTCTAAAGAGAATAGATAGAAGGTGCTGTATGCTGTGCAGATTGTAAAGCACTGTGAGGTGAATTTGCACATTTGTATTACATAAATAAAACTGACTTGACTTGACTAGGTACAACAAGGGAAGATATTTTTCACGGGGATGATTAATATTTTCTTATGTAAGAGAAGGCCAGCCCCACAGATAATTGTACCTTTAAATGATAAGACCCAGCAGAGAAAAAAAGCAGA